>JABFEP010000521.1:0-13389 GCA_013618265.1 Fusarium albidum
GGTCAAACACCACGCAATGTAAATGGCTCATCGCCGAGCGCGCTTGTCCTGATGACTTGACGGGAGAGAGAGGACCGAGGATTAAATATCCCACTTGGCGTGCTTGGATGCGCGTTGCTCTCTGTTGCCCCTCCACCCAAGTCTATCTGTCATGATACATTGGTCGCACGTGAACTGACAGCTCTTTGTTCCTTACTAGATATCCGTCCCCCATATACATAGCTCATGGCCGACACCAAGCTCACCGACGCCCAGGTCGCGGACCTCACGACCATCCTGCGCGGCGACGGGCCCCTCGATGCCAAGGTCCAGTATGTCGCCATCATCAAGTCGGGCATCAAGCAGCACAATGTCCCCGAGACGAGCGTGCCGCAGCTCTTTGACGGCTTGCGTGCGGCCACCTCGTCACAGCACGCCGCCCTCGTAAACGCCGGCTTCACCGCGCTCAACCACCTCCTCACACGGTTGTCTCGCCAGGACCCCAAGCTCCTCTCCAAGGAGGCTGCCCGCACCCTGCCCCTCGTCGTTGAGAAGCTCGGAGACCACAAGGACAAGTTCCGCTCGCTCGCTACACACTCTCTGGTCACCTTGTTCAGTGTAGCCCCCGCTGATGTGGAGCGGTTCATCCGGAATACGGCCATGGGAGGCAAGAACCCCAGGGCCAAGGAGGCTGCCTTGCATTGGCTTCTACAGGTGAGCACAGAGCCGCTCATGGTCGATCTATTGCATTCGTGCCCCGCGCGCTAACGGCATCTAGATGCACAAAGATCAGGGGCTCCCGTTCCGCGCCTATGTTCCTGTGCTCATGGAGCTGCTCGAGGATGCTGACGGCATGGTGCGGGACGCTGCAAAGAACGCCGTCATCGAGCTCTTCCAGACTGCTCCCAACGCCGCCAAGTCGGATCTCAAGAGGCAGCTCAAGAACTTCAAGGTTCGGCCAGCCATTGAGCAGGCCATCGTCAAGGCCCTCGCCCCGACGTCCGCTCGACCCGAGACCCCGTCCGAAGCAGCCGCACCGCTCGCTCGCCCAGCCTTCGCCGCCAGCGTTTCGTCCCTATCCGGCGCCGACCGTCCCGTTACCCCCGGCATCGACACCAAGCCCGAGAATCTCGAGCCCATGTACGTCAACACCAACCGAGAACTGGATGACATTTTTAAGGAAATGGCTTGGTTCTTCGAGGGCAGGGAGACGGAACAGAACTGGCTCAAGAGAGAGGATTACATAACAAAGCTCCGGAGGCTCAATGTGGGCAACGCCGCGACCGACTTTCCCGATACTTTTCTTGCCGGGCTCCGGGGCATGTTGGACGGCATCATCAAGTCGGCCATCTCGCTGAGGACGAGCTTGTGCAAAGAGGGCTGCGGCTTGGTCCAGGAAATCGCCGCCACGTTTGGCCCGGCCATGGACCCCATGGTTGAGCTGCTGATGCAGACATTTGTGAAGCTCTGTGCCGGTACCAAGAAGATTAGCTCACAACTGGCCAACGTCACCGTCGACACGATCCTGAGCCGGGTCTCGTACACCCCGCGACTGCTGCAGCACATCTGGAATGCCTGCCAGGACAAGAACGCCGCGCCTAGGACTTACGCCACGGGCTGGCTCAAGACCATCCTGAAGAAGGAGGTTCAGCACAAGAACCACGTCGAGCACACGGGTGGAGTAGACCTGATTGAGAAGTGTATCAAGAAGGGCCTGGGCGATGCGAACCCCTCTGTGAGAGAAAAGATGCGATCGACGTTCTGGGCTTTCTGGGGACTCTGGCCCGCGAGGGCGGATGCGTAAGTTGCCCGTGCTTGAGCTGCCCTCGTCTGTCTTGGCTAACACGAGATAGCATCATGGCCGACCTCGACGGTACGGCCCAGAAACTCCTTAATAAGGATCCCAGCAACCCAAACTCACCAAAGAAGGGGGAACCAGCCGCGCGACCTGGTCTGGGTCTGTCCAAGAGCACCATGGGCACGAGCAGCAAGCCCAGCCTTCGCGAAACCATGATGGCACAGAGAAAGGCAAACCTCGCGGCAAAGAACATTCCCGCCCGGCCAGGCTCTGCCATGGCTCATCTATCCCCCGTGAAAACCGCATCTAGTACTTCGTCAAGCAAGCCTTCGGGGACCCGCGCCAGACCCGACGCCGCCGGCATGTCAGGGGCTCCGATGCGGCCAACAAGGAGACGGCCAGAACTGGTTGCCCGTCCCGCAACAGCGGGTCCTTACTCCGTCCGCGACCGCCCGTCTGTGGAAGCAGGGAGCCCTGAGAGTGTCAAGTCCAAGACGGTGACACCCAAGCCCAGGGATACCACGCCTAAGAGGACTGCTCAGCGCACGCGGCCCGGTCATGCGTCTCATGCCAGCGAGTCCAGCTTGCCATCGCCCACTACTACACGCTCCGCTACCAAGCCTGCAGCCTCGCCCCGTGTGAGCCCTTCCAAGTTGAAGCAATCCCAGTCTGCCGTGCTACCTTCCAGCAGCCCCTCGCGGGCGAATGAGGATTTCACTCTCGTAGTCCCAAACATGGCCGATCTGAAACCGGCATCGCCCCCTGAGCCAGCGTCAATTCCCTCTGAAGGCCCCCAGCCCTCTCAAGAGGCACCAGCTCCTCGGGAGGAGGCGCCAGAGGAATTGAGCACTCCTGTGCCTGAACTCGTGCCTGAACCTGAGCCCGAGGCCAAACCTGAGGCCAAACCTGAGGTCGAACCTGAGGTCGAACCTGTGGCCGAACCTGTGGCCGAACCTGAGGCACGGCCCGAGGCACAGCCCGAGGCCGAGGCCGAGGCCGAGACTGGCCCGGAGCCGGCTTCTGCGGAGCCTGTGCCCGGAACTCCTGCTTCCACTTTGAAGGTGTACGAGGATCCCTTCACTGACGATCAAACGACGCCCAAGCCGACCTTCAACCTCCCCGTTCTGGAAGATAAGCCCGTCAACGCCGACGCGGCCAGTCTACCAAACGCCAGCGCAGAGGCCCCCGTGACACGAGACGTAGACTCCCCTGAGAGAGCGCGGCAAAGCTCGCGGCTGCTGGACAGCGGCATTACGAGGATCAAGGCCCGCACCCTTGACGTCCATGGCTTCCGGAAACTGCAGTCCCTGCTGCGCGACAGCAAGGGCCTCTTCACGGACGATAAGTTTGAGGCGCTGCTGATTGGCTTGTTTCAGTATCTCGAGGACTCCCTGTCCGCCGTGAACCCGGACAAGGCCCAGGACATCAAGGCCCAGATCCTGGCGACCATCAGGCTACTTCTCCGAAAGGAGCGTGACAACTTCCAGCCTCACGTGTCGAGGGGTCTCGAATCACTTCTCGAGACACGCAGCGCGTACGACATCCGGGCACATATCGTCAGTGGCGTCGAAGTCCTGGCCGACGAGCTTGTCACTATTGGAGACGGCTCCGAGATCGTGGTCGTCCTGACGAAACGTCTCGAGGGCTACGATGGCACCGCCGCCGAGGGCAACCGAATCCTGAGCACCGGACTACACGTGCTGCGAACCATGCTCGACAAGCGGTCCAACTTTGTGCCGACGGACACTGAGCTTGGCCAGCTCGCCGCTCTCGCCAGCCGATGTCTCAGCTCTACCGATTCTGGCGTGCGTATGGATGCGGTCCAGCTTTGTGTCGCCCTGCACCACCGAGTGGGCGAGGAGGTCTTCTGGTCGGCGCTGAAAGATGTCAAGGACGACCCCAAGAGCCTGATCACCTACTACATCGTCAAGAGGCAGCGTGAGCAGGCTCCTGCTGGTATCTGAGCCAACCGAAAATCTTCATGGTCAAGCGGCGCTGGAGGGAGGGCTCCTTTTCTGGGACGAAAAACAATCAAAATAGGCGTTGGATGCCGGAGTTTGGTCGATGGGGTCGGACCCAACGAACGTTCGGCTGTCCTGGGATTTGGATCATGTTCTTTTTTTTCTTGTCCAAAAAAACTTTGACGGGACATCATCATGGGGGCCTGATGAAGGTTTGCATCCCCAGCACCTGGTGCTCCGGTTGTAATCGTTGTCTCCTTTTGTTTATTCTTCTCTCTGTTCTCTTCCGTTATGCACAGGTGGCAAAAAGACGTGCCCTTTGTTTATTCGTATTTATTCAATGTGTATTCTCTTTTTTTTCTTTTTTCGTTTTCGTTTTCGTTTCTCCTTTTCAAACTTTCCTTGTCGCTATTGAATAGTTGCTCTTTTTTTGTGAGTAACCTTGCGGTTGCTGCTTGTAGTTTGTACACCTAGTTATTGTAATTACAGAGCGTTTTATACTTGTTGAAAAGTTTGATCTTGTCATTGCAGCTGCCTACAAGAAGTGAAGAAGTCGTGAGCAAAGGTTTGATTAGCTCAGGGTCAAGGTCGTTCAACGGAATCCGTTGCAAGGCAAATTCTTCATTCTCGCCCGTCATAAATATCCTGCTATTCTACAGTTGTGGACATGTTGAAAAAAAAAGAAAAAACTACATCATTCATCAAGATGGTTCTGCGTCTGTCTGCACCCTGCACAGAGGTTGCAACCCAACCACCGTTCTCAAACCCCCACCCCGAAGGAGCAGCCAGCCTTCATCATATCGACAATCGACCCCCCCCCCCAGCTGCTACATCAGTAGAACGGGGGAAGAACGGTGGTTATGAACTCATTAGTTACCAGGCCCAGAAGAAGACACATGAGATCAAAGGGCCTCAAGATCGGGCCCTCCCTCATACATATCAAAGAAAACAGGAGAAGAAAAGACCAAATGGACACAAAACACCTTTCTCAGTCGCCTTCACTCAACAGGCAAATGACGATATGAATCGTAAAAACGTCAAAAAGTCGGGGATGCTTTTCCTCCTTAATCAACAATGACACCCGAAAAGAGCCAACCCTCGCAGAAAAAAAGTGCAGCAGTCTTGGCCAAGAATGAAGGGAACAAAGCTCCCAGACAAAGAGCCAACCCAGCAACGAGCAAGACCACGCAAAGAATTCCAAGCCGCGCAGAGAGGCACTCGTCCCCAGGTATGGAGAGAGAGCAAGGATCCTAGCGAGAAACAACATCATGGGTAACCAGTACTCCACCCCAGTCCACCCCCCTTCCCTAAGCACTTGAACTAGGCCGCGGCAAAAGAATAGAGCAAAAAAACTCAACGGACGAGGGGATAAAATCCACGCAAAACTGGCATGCAAAGAAGATGCAGAAACAACCGAACTGGATATCATTAAATGTCCTAGCACAAAAACGCCCCGTGCGTCGGATGGCACACATGGTCAAATCCAAGGATGCCAAAATACTTTCGTGACAAGATCGAGTCTCTCAGAATGTTGGCTGTAGCCGCCGAATCCACGAGTTTTTTTGGTGGGAGTGAGGCTGTTATATGGCTCCTGCTGGTGTAGCAGAGCCCAGTTCACGCATCCTCGAAGATGGTGTGGCTGTTCTCAATGACAAACTGGATCGCAATGTTCTTCGCGTGCATGTCTGTCATCTCGCGCTCCAGGCTCGTGTCGCGCATGATCGTCGGGGCGAAGACGACGGCCAGGTTCTTGGGAGACATCTACAAGCCATGTATGTCAGCATGCCCTGATCCTTCTTAATATGTCAACGCCGAAGGGCTTACCAGGTTCTCGGGTTCACGCTGTGCGACGCGTGCAAGATGGAACATGAGGAACTCGAGACAGTCGCGATGTCGCTGTGGCATCGAGGCGAACGTCCTGCGCAGGTGATCGCTTCGTTCTGCCTCATCCGCAATCGCTATGTATTGTTAGTAGGTCTTCCATCGCCCCGGTAAAGGGGCAAGACTGGACGAGACTTACCATTCGACTCCAGGACGCGCTCGTAAGCATCAAACGTAAGCAGAGGCATAGGCAGCTTCCGGAAGTACTGCTTCAGGACGCTGGTTACGGCAGTTATATCCAGGTCTGGGTCCGAGATGTCAAAGTTCTCGTCTTTGCCGAACCCGTCCTTGATCATGTTGACCTGAGAGTTACCACCCGTCTTCCGATAGATACCCTCCTGGTCCATGCCCCTGAGCTCCACCTCTTCAATACATCTTGTCACTACGCTAGGGATCTGACGGCGCTCATAGTCCGATCGGTCCGTCAGGTCAGAACCGAAGAGAACGTTGGGAGGTTCGGCCGGGACTAGGGTGCTCATGGTGCCTGCAGAGCCTGACTTGGGCACCGCATTCTTCTTGCCGAAGAAGCCGAAGCCTTGTCGTTCTCGCTCGCTCTGCTGCTTGCTCAGCGTGCCATGTCCGGCTTGAGCTGCGTGCGAAGGAGCCCCGTTGGCCGGAGCGGCGCTGGGAATCTCAACCTGAGCGACAGTCATGTTGTAGGGCATGCCAATATTCTCTCCGCTCAGGCTGGCGCCACCTTGGTGCTGCATCCTCTCCCGATCGTTCTGGAACGCAACGACAGCTCTGTTGACACCCTTGGCGACGTTCTGGGCCAGTCCCTTTGATCCCTTCTTCCAGTTGAACTTCTTAGCCTGGCCCTTCCTGACCTGGACCACCGTTGGTCCAGTCTCCACGATCGGCTCCTCGTCCGCAGGAACAAGGGTGGCGCCCGTGGACAGACTGGCAGAGTCGAGATTGAGCAAGGAGCTGTTGGGGCCCTTGCCCGGACCATAGATGCCCAGGCCGCCGGGAGACTTGATGTCGCCGCCAATATGTGACTTGAACCGTTCTTGAATCTGATGTGTCAAGTCGTTGTTCATGTCCGCAAGTTGCGCGTTCTTGGATGATAGCTGCTCAAACTCGAGAAGAGCGCGGTCTCGGTCCGCGATGGCCTGGTCCTTCTCCTCGAGGAGGTCATCACGCTCCCCGTGAAGCTGTTCGATGGCAGCAGACATGACCATCTTGACCTTGTCAAGCTTCTGGACGAACTCCTTGATGGCCGACTCCTCGAGGTCCCGAGGGTCTACAGGCGTCTTCGTCTCCTTGGCCCGCTCAACGTATCCCGCCAGGACTTCCAGCTGTCGAATCATAATCTCAGTCTGCGTGTCGAGAACGGACACGGTCTTTCGCTTCTCAACCAGCTTCTTGTTGAGGCTCTTGAGATCCTTCTCGCTCATAAACTGCCTCTCCAGCTCTGCAACTCGCTGCTCCGAGTTGCGTAGTTGGCGTTTCAGGAAGGCCGGGTCATCGCCCGATGCCAGTGACATAGGGCTGCTGATCTCGTGGGCGTGGCCATACTCCTCAGCAACCGGGGTCCTGGGCCAGCGAGGTGACGAAGTTGTACGAGTTGTCTCGCTGATGCTTCGGGTGTGGCCAATCCTGGAGGGGTTATGGCCGGGCGACTCAACACTGTTGGTGCGGCCGTGTCTGACAGCGTGAGAGACGCGGCGCAGGATTGATGTGGAGCCTTCGTCGGTGCCCAAGATCCGTGCCATGTCCTCATCCATGCTGAAGTCGCCACCGCTGCTCCATCTAGGCAGCTTCGGTGAGACCTTGGGGGATGTGCCATCGTCCTTTGACTCCTTGCCAGCAGGCTGGCCCTGGGTTTGTTTCTGGCTCTGGGGTCCAGCACCGGGGGGCACTGTAGCCGACCGTGGCTGCGTGTAGCTATCAGTCTTCTTCTGCTCCGCCGTTGTCCGGGATGAGCTCTGGCGGGTCGGTGTAGCTTCATCAGGGGTATCTTGCCGGCTAGACTGCCTGGCGTTGCCGTTTACTAGTCTCAAAGTCAGCATTCCATCGGTGACGTCGTCATAACCTAGCGTCCCCCTACCGTTTCTCGCACCAGATGTGGGCACCTCCTTTCGAGCAATCGGTTTGGCATTTTCCGGCCGGGAGGATGTTCTGGTGGACGAGTCCATCGAGGCACGAAGCTCGTCCTCGTCCAGCGGCCGTGACTCCTGGGACGACCGTGAGGCGGGCGTCGTAGCGTTGCTATCAGATTGCGGCAGAGCACCATAGATGCTTTCTTTTCTCTGTCCGTTGCTGGTTCGGGCTGAACTGGGCTCTGTGGGGACGCCTGACGACTGTGAGCTGCTCCTTGACACTAGCTTCTTGCTCTTGGGAGCCTCTTGAAGTTTGAAATCGCCGTTGGCAGGCTGGCGGCGGCCAAGGGCCTTCTGGGGCCTGTCATCGATAGCAGGCGAGCGTCTGTTGGAGTCGGTCCGTGAAGACTTGGAGAGCTTCCGAGCCGGAAGCTTAGGTGGGGTTTCGTAGTCCGAGGATGATGTTTGGCGGCCCTTCTCCTGGAAGGCAATATGAGGGGTCGTGCTGTGGGAATCGGGACGCTTTGTCTCAGCCGAAGAAGACTTCGTTACGCCAAAGTAGTCCTTGTCTTTGGTGGTCTTTCCAACGTCCGACAGATTCTCAGAGGTCGACCGCGGGGTCGGGTGCGGGCTGGGGTCCAGAGCGACCGAGATGAAGAAGCTGTCAGGGCTGTCGGTAGAACCGGTGTCTGTCCGCGACATCATGGTCGAGTTACGATTGTTTCGGTAGGTGGAGGCGGGCAGGCCCAAGCCATCAGGTTTCCGCTCGGGAGAGCGGGCTGGCCTGGAGCTGCTGCGAGACGACGACTCATTCCGGCCGTGAGCGGCTCGCGGGCGCGGGGAGAGCTCGGTCGCAGTATCCGAGTCGGGATCGACGCGGTCGTTGGAAAAGGCGTTGGGAGGAATAGCGTTCGCAGGTAGAGCGGGCAGGGACTTTTCAGTTATCATGGGGGAGTGTTCTTTTTCCCTTGCCTTGGCGGCAGCGGCCGCCTTGGATTTCTTTCTGCGTCTGGCCATCAGCGTCTCGTGGCAGCCCATACAGAAGATGCCCTGTGAGGTTCGAGCATATCGGAGGTTCTCGATTTTGCGCTTGCAGTTGCGGCAGCGGAAGCAAGTTGCGCAAAATGCTTGTTCCCCTGTGAGGATGGCTAGGTCTTCGATTTTGTTGCCGCAAGCGCTACAGCTGTATGTGCAGTTGTTGCAGATGAGAGAACCGTCGCCGAGCAGAAGAAGGTTTGCGTCGGAATCTAGGAGGGTACCACAGGTGTTACAGCGGAAACAGTCCAGATGCCACCGGTTGCCAGCTGTCAGCTGTGGTTAGCGTACTGGGGCACAATGGCAGAATTGAACCGCAGTTCTCTCAGCAGCGTGCCTCCCGACAGCATCGGGCTCTGCAAGCTTGTTGGGAACTCCTAGTCTAATAGTTTCAACATACCTAGCTCGAAAGCTTTGCCTTCCTCAAGGATCTATCATGGTTTACCAGTCAGCAAGCGGAACTCCGCCAGTATGAGCAGCCAAATAGGATAGCATACATCTCCACAACCCTTGCAAGGAAAGACATCGTCCGTGTCGTTTTCCATGGGACTATCGAGGTAATCGTCTACGATCCCAGCCATGGTGGGCGATGTTGTATGAACCAAAAAGCGTAGCTCGGCCTAGGAAGAAGAGTGGTGCGGGCGAGGCGTAGTGATGACGGCGGCGATGACGGCGGCGATGACGGCGGTCATGAATGTCAAAGCTGCGACCCAAGGTGGCAGGCGTCACGATGCAGCCAGAGAGCTCCTGTCATGGACGAGGCCCAGGACAGCGACGGAGAGATCGGATCAACGATCGAGGCGATTGGCACCCGTGGGCTCGTCGCGAGGAGGACGTCGGCGGGACAGTCGGTCGATGCCCAGATCGATGGAGCAATGAAGAGGATCGTAGGTGTCGCAGGGTCGTGCCTCGGGTTGTGGCGATGGAGACGGACTTGATTTCGAAGGAGGGTCCTCAGTCAGGAAAGCAAAGGACAGCCCAGGCGAAGTCAGGGAAGGCCAGAAAGTCAGAGGTAGGCTAGGCCCAGGGGGGCGTGTGGAGGGTTTGATGAGGACGAGGGTCCAGGACTCTTGGTCCGTGGAATCTGGCCAGGGGGTCACCAACGATGGATTCGCAAGAGGGGCCTGGGTCGAGACGGAGGCGGGAGCCGAAGCGTAGTTGGAGGCGGGAGTCAATGGAAGCGAGCGAGATTGATAGCGATGTGCGATGTGCAACGGGCGATGTGCTCTAAGCGGGCGATGGGAGACGACTGCTGGGTTGTGTCTAACAGAGGGAGCCGAATCGAGGCTTGAGCTGACTTGTAGAGTCGGGTGGCCGCTTGGAGTGGAGGGGATGGATGACAAAAAAAAAAGACGATAAAATGGAGGATGGAGAAAGGACCAAGCCACAACAAACCCCAGGCCAGACACAGAAACGAGAGAGGATCCAATCCGGATGTGTGTCTGGTTCACGAAGGAGAGAGGAATGGATGGATGGGAATGGAGACTTAGGATCCGAATGGGGATGGGATGAACAGCAGCGGCGGATTTGCTAGTGGGCGTCGGACTGGGGCTTTGGGGCTTTGGGAGGCGTGCCAGAGCCCGCTTAGGGGGGGAAGAGATCACCCACTAAGCCTGGAACACAGTGGACGGGTTCCAGCTTTCAAGGGGACCGACGCGCTAAACGGCCCCTAGCCGTTCCAACCCTGGGCTGGTCCTGGGCTTGGATCACCTCCATCCATCTCGCCCCAGTCTCCAGCCTCCAGTCTCCAGTTCTGAGGTTAGGTACAGATACAGGCATCGGCACGGTCTAACACTGAAAGAGTGGTGCTGCTCCATGTCGCTGAAGGCAGGGCCCTGGAGTCGACAGGGGTTCTGTGGCAGGCCAGGGGTAGAGCTCCAAATATCCACGCAACTGAAAGTACGGATACATGGATACACGCAATAAATATCCTTGTGCAAATGGAGTCACGCCCGGCTGTCAGAGAGGAGGAGGCTGATGAAGGCATCATTTGTTCGACGCCTATCTAACGAGACGTCTTCCTATTTGCTGCCCCTACGTTTTGGTTGACTCGTAATGCTCTTGTCATTGCCCGTCCGGTTCTCCATCCAGCGATCCACGGTTTCCGTGCAGGGGCTCTTGAGCTTGTCTCTTGGAATGTCGTTGATCCACGTAGCAGAGCAACCACACAGCAGGCTTGTTTGTGGCCGGCAAGGGTTCCAGAGTCAGGGCATTTCCCAGGGCGACGAGTTGGTTTCTGTGGATGTGTGCGGTACCACGGCATCAGCCTGTGTGCATGTGGGCTGAAGCATGGGTCGGCATAAGGGGGGAGGGGAGGGAGGATTATTCGCAGCAGACGCAGCAGAGCCATGTACCTATATGTAAATAAATATTGACATTCAATTCCAAAGACGGGTTGATACGCGCGTCTACTAGCATTGGAAGTTCTCTAGAAACAAAGAAGTCACCGAGTTTAAGATGCGAATGCTACAGCACAAACCTGGTAACATGTTAAAGAATAAGCAATATGATCGCCATCGTCGGCAACGGCCAACCGTGCTATAATTAAAGCCAATCTCCAACTCATCTCCCCCCCTCTCTATCGAAGAACCATCTCAAGGCTAAAGGCTGGCTAGCAGCCCACCTGCACGCCTTTCCTAGTGCGTGCCACGCAGCACATATCCCAAGGGGTAATTAAGCGCAGAGGCACAAGCATCTTTTGGCGGTGTTGCTGAGCAGAACCAAACACAAGCACACCCACGCACACACTTGTTGATGTTCACGGCAAGGTCAGAGGCGAGGAGGCGCGCTCGTGGCGGCGGCGGCCGCGGCTGGATGTGGGCATCATAGGGTCGAGCTCCCCCGGTGCACCGTCGATCCGATGCCAGACCCGCCTCAAGTAGAGACATTACGTTCTTTGATGGGGGATGGGATGGAGGATGGAGGATGTGGCGATGCAGGTGACTCTGGATTGCAAATCATTCGCGATATGGACAAGGACAAGACCCTGAATTGCCTTGGGGAAAAGCTGAAGAAGGGGGGGGGACTGGAACTCGGTGCTCGGCTAGGAAAGGGCTACCGAGACCATGATTGATGTGAAGGAATGGAGGGTCTTGGATCGAGTGGCGGTGGGAGAGGTACCATGGGATGCTACTGTGAAAGAGCCTCAGGAGACAAATGAGACCTTGCGAGGTGGGAACCGTGCCGTGCGGCATTCTCTTTGGGAGAATGTTTGGCGTTTCAATCTTTAAAACCCGTGATGGAAAAGAACGCTGAAGATATTCGCAGCACAAGCAACTCTCAATTGAAGAGGCCGGATGGAGGGGTCCTAGCTCCGGGCGGGCTCTCTCTCCCTCTGTCCCGTCCCGTCCCGTCCTAGCATGCTCTTTTTTTCGTGTTGTGCCCCCAAAATATAAACCAGCTTGCGGATACTTGCCTCGAACGACAGAGCCAGCTGCGAGCAGCCATGTATAAGCCCGGATGCGTCATGGACACGAACGAGGCGTGTTGCATAATAAGCAAGGGGCTCGTCAGCATCTCTCACATCTCACGCGGAGAGCCCGAACTTGTCTCCCATCATTCCCGATCAACGCTGGCCGCCTGGCATCTGATATTTGTCAACCTAGGTATCCAAATGTAAGGTACCAGAAGAAGCAGCAGAGGCTGTCCGTGTAATCGTGCTCCGCTGTTTCAGACAGAGTGCTTCTTCTTCCCAGCTGGCCCCTTTGCCAAGGCATTGATGAAACGCAAAACTCGAAACATGAATTCGTACATAGAATGAAGAGATTTCATCACCGACGTACTCCATAGTAGGTAGTGAATCTTGAATCAGAGTCCATCCCCCCTTGGCTCTGCTTGCCGTCCATGCCCTTGACATACAAGATATGCACGCACGCCCTAGCAGATATCAGATGTTTCCCTCCCAGGTAGCAGTGCTAGCCGGCGGTGCTGTTGTACCCTGCGGATTCTCACGGATGTGCACTATTTTCGTCGAGCCTCGCTTCCCCTCGCCTCTTGCACCCCTGGATTCCCTTAGCCGTGGAGTTAGTCGGCATCATGAAACCACGTTTCTGCCTCCTCTTGGGGGGTGCCTGCAATGCAGCTGTGAGAAAGGGGCATAGCGACACGGCCAGAGCAGGCATGGCGAGGTCGGGGGCAAGGATATCAGAGCATGGATCCTCTTTGACACTCACTGGAGCCTGTCATGACCACGTCCCTGGAAATCAAATTTCCCCGTAGCAAACCCAGAGCAAACTAGAGCAAACCAGACAACCAGAGCAAACCCAGAGCAAAACCCGGGAACATGTTGGTACATAATACCCCGTGCTCCGTACATGACGTTGGTTACCGAGCAAGTTACGGACTGACACGCACGTCTGACCGTCAAAGGCCAAATAATTCCCCAGATTCAGCCTTGCTCTTGGCATCGCGGAGGACATGGCGAATATCATCGAGGCAGAGGTGTTGGTGATGAGTTCCATAATCGTGACGCCCGCAGGAAAGAGGGCAGGAGGGATAAAATCTTGAAACCCCAACTCCATCAAGACTCGCCTGTTTCAAGTCTGCCATCCTTCATCATGTGGCCTCGCCAGCATTGCCCTTTGCGGTTACCTTTTCCCTTTCATTTTCCCAATTATTACTTACTGGTGCTGACCGACTTGACCTGCTTGCCTACATACCTACACAGTAACGTTGGTGCTTCTCCCACCGCCAC
>JABFEP010000524.1:0-25818 GCA_013618265.1 Fusarium albidum
ATGCCACATCGACTACAGCGACGTCCTCCGCGACATCATCATCGGCTTCTCGGACGGTCTCACCGTGCCCTTTGCCCTGACGGCGGGCCTCTCGTCCCTCGGCAGCGCCAAGGTGGTCATCATCGCCGGCCTCGCCGAGCTCTTCTCTGGCATGATCAGCATGGGCCTCGGCGCGTACCTCGCCGCCATCACCGAGCGCGACGCCTACCACTCGCAGGAGGACAAGAAGCAGGCCGCCGTGAGGGACAGGCCCTCCGACGAGAGGGCGGGCGTGTACGACGTGCTGGAGAGGTACTCGGTGTCGAGGTCGGCTGCGGCGCCGCTGGTGGACGAGCTGTGCAAGAGCCCCGCCGAGTGGGTGCGCTTCATGATGGACTTTGAGCTCAGACTCGAGCGGCCAAACGTCCACCGCGCATGGATCTCGGCCCTGACCATGGGCCTGAGCTACTTTGTCGGCGGGCTGATCCCCATGGTGCCGTACTTTGCCATGGAGCGCGTGCGCGAGGCTCTGTTCGTGTCGGTCGGCGTCACGGTCGCGGTGCTGCTGGTGTTTGGATACGTCAAGAATTATGTCGCCATCCGGAACCATCGCGCGGGGGTCTGGGGGGCCGTGCAGACGCTGGTGATTGGCATGCTGGCGGCGGGGACGAGCTATGCCATCGTGAGGGGGCTGGATCACAAGGATCAATGATGTTGGTCATGGACGGCGTTGACGGTCTCTTCTGGGTATTGCTTGGAACGGCGTTGATTGACGCGAGGTTGGGGACAGACACAAAGGATCGAAAAGTTGGTTGGATTGTATGGTAATGACTGAAATGACAAAACAAATCTCCGACCACAAGGCCACGGTCGCCGCTCTCCTCCTGCTCATCCCCTCCCCACTCCTCGTTAGTAGTATCCTTGTCCTCGAGTCGGGGAAGAATTCAACACTGACCTGAGAAAAAAAAGGTGAAGCCACGCCCTCCCCAGAATGATCGGAATTGAGTCATCCCGCCTCCCCCCAGGAGGAGGGAGACCGAGACGCCGCGTATCGCACTCCAGTTGCTTCACGAACCAGCCTCGCAGGAACTTCCCATAGAGACAGCCCAGTCCTCGAGAGGCGGGCGCTCTGAGATTTCTGATGTCACCTGCAGGCGTCGATTGACGCTGGGCCGTCACCGGCAGACCAGAAGCCGCCCTCGAGGGGCGGGTGGTGGTGTGTTTGAGGCATTACTCCGAATTTCCCACATGCGCGTGAACTTTTCCGCAGATCCTGGCAAAGCCAGGGAATGAGGCGACGAGAGGCGCGATTCCCGAGGGAAAAGGGACTCTCTGTTTGTAGCATGGAAACGCAGCGTTGGGGAGGGCGGTGGCTTGAGGAGGAAAGAAGAGGAGCTGGTGGGCGTGGGAGGGAGAATTTTTATGTAGGTGGGGTTCGGCCGGGGTTTAGCCGGCAAGGCCTACAGGGTAACTGGCTTGCTGCCTGCATCCCGTCTGCGGGTGAGTCAAAGGAGATGCATGGAGGGAGTGTTAAAGAGAACAACCCAATCAATCTGCGAGAATTTTATCTGCATTATTAGAGTCGCCCCGTCTGCAAGGTAGATTTGGAGATGGTGGCGGGCTGTAGACGTTCAATCGCCCATTAGACGCCAGCCCGAACGGCGTCTTTTGTGGCTCCAGAGCTGGCTGCCTGCAGGTGTTGAAGCTCAGCAGATCAACCCCACTTCGTGGATCCTCTTTCATCCATCGCAACTTCACTCTCAGCATCTCACCTCGGAGCAAGGCCGTCATTCCAGCACCGAATCTACTTAAGCTATGAGGTACTGCATCCTATGCGGAGTTCCCATCACCCGACGGCTTCGTGAGCCATGGCCCAAAGAATTCCGAGCTGGTGGGTAGTTTATCGAACCGACAAGGTCAGTGCTGACTGGCAAGTCTGGATCGAGGATGATAATTGGGACGACATCATCTGGAGTGGGCTTGTGCGACGAATTCGACGATGTCGTGACCGGGACTGTCCCTGATGATCCCTACAGACGCTACGATGACGGTTTTGGCCTGGATTCGATGATCGAGGTCGCGTTGGTGACGTTTACTGTCGAGCATCTTGTGCATCCTGAGGCTGCTCGGTATGAACCAGAGCCGTTTTGGGGCTGTGGGATTCATTCATCCTGTTGGAATCTTTTCACGATGGGCTTCACGCCAAACCTTGGCCATCTCTTCGTCGCATGCCTCTCCATGCCCATCGGCCACGATACCATTCTGGACTGGGGACACGACTACGGGGGAGCAGCAACTCTGTCAAGGAACCAAGACATGCCTGTCCTAGCTCGTCGTTTCCCGGACTTGAGCTCTACGCCCCAGGACATGCGATCGGATCCCTTTGACATCCCCAATCTTGCCAAAGTTGTCAAACTCTCTGCTCGCCTACAGGACGACGCGTTTCAGTCCCGCCTTGGCCTCAGTAGGCGCAACCTTGAGGGAGATGTCTTCTCACGCCTGCCATCCGAGCTTCTTCAGCTCATCGCCGCATTCCTCCCGACTCGCCATGTGCGCTCTCTGCGCCTGGCCTCGCCAGTCTTTGCCACGTTGGGCCTGTCGGAGAAGTTCTGGGCATCACGATTCCGACAGGGACACGAGCTTGACAGCATACCCGAGGTGTTTGTCGAGCCCCCAGACTCGTGGCAGGCGCTGTATCTGTCACTGCAAATCTGGGCTCGCGATAACCCAAACATGATCAATCGGAGACGCATCTGGGGCCTTGCCAAGAGCCTCCATACAACACTGGGTCAGATGGAAGACGTTCCTTGCCATGGGGCACCGCTCAAGACTTGGTTCGAGCCTGCGGTGCAGAGCGAGCCTAAAAATGGCCAAGGAAGTGTGCACTGGCTGAGGGCTGCACGATGCATCAATGACCCGCGGCAAAGTTTCGATCGAGGTAGCCGGGTTTTGCGCGCCCGGGCTCTCCACTTCCCACAGCCTCTTGAGGTGCAGTCCATGGCTGTATCTCTTGTCACAACAGGAGGCGGCCAGTTTGTCGCTGGTCTCCTATTTGCTGATACCAGCGGCCAACCCCATGCTCTCGGATACCTTCACAGCGACCAGAGTGCCCTCGTCCGGGTTCCCACTGCCGGGCGCATTCAGGGATGGGAGCTGGCTCTCGACGCATCAGGCGTCAGAGCGATTGCGGCCATTTCTGAGAAAGGAACACGATCTCCCTGGGCAGGCGAACCTGGGAATTTCCCAAGATGGCATTTGGCGGAGGCCCAAGGTATTTCTGCAGTCAAGGCAGAGTTCGATGTTAGTTGGCTGGTCTCCCTCCCCAGGACAAGAACTGACCAGCATCAGGGTTTGAAGCTCGTTTCATTGGGCCGCAACAGCTCCTCCGAGGGGAATCAGGGGCGAAATAGGT
Source organism: Fusarium albidum (assembly GCA_013618265.1). NCBI lineage: Eukaryota > Fungi > Ascomycota > Sordariomycetes > Hypocreales > Nectriaceae > Fusarium > Fusarium albidum. The sequence continues at coordinate 3,392 of JABFEP010000524.1, forward strand.
GTCTCTGGTATCCCGATATCCCACCCGCAGAGCCAATCATCTTTAACGGCAGTGATCAGCCACCAGATGATTTCCTCCTGCCCCTCACGACTCTCTTTTTCAGCCGGGATCTGGTCGAGGTGGCCATCTGGACTTTTGACCTGGCACATGTCGCCGGCATAGAGTTTCTCTACGGGGATGGTTCACAGAATCAGGTCCTAGGCCACACCGGCCCGTTTGCCCACGATCATCCCGCAGCGGCGAGGTTTGACGCGACTGAGGGCCGCCGCATTCCCTTTTCTATTGACGGTCCCGGCGGCGAAGAGTTGACGGGTGTCGGGATACAGAAGAACAATGGATATGTCGTGGGCTTGAGGGTATGAAGATCCTGCGAGAGATAATGATGGGTGCTCACTGCACAGATCCGCACCAACTTTGACCGTGAGGTCACGTCTCCTCAGCATCCGTTCCGAATTGGCAAGGAATGGACTGTTGTTGAGACAGCGGGATCCAAGGCTATCGGTCTGTTTGCTACTTGTGTAAGTCTGCCATTCTCGTGGGAGAGACATGTTAATGTTGTTTCAGGGTCACTTTCTTTGGAATTTGGGCTTGATATCAAGGCCTGGGTTTCAGGATGATTGATTCATCGGACGCCTGCAAATGACGGTCGATTCCTGTCCGCCACTAAATCCCCCCCTGGTGCCCCGGAAACGCCTTTGGAACCCCCTCGGGCACCGTCCCAGGCATCTCAAAGGGACAAAAGACGACACTCCCCGCTGCACTATCCTGCCTGGCCATCAGCGGTCCCTTCAGCTCCATGCTCGCCATGAGACCCTGGACCTAAGCACCATCGTCAGCATGTACAGTCAGTCAAGAACACGCCACCTCACCTTGTCCATGGCAGACGGGTCAATCCCCGTCTTTCGCAGCTCATGCGCCATCTGCACGGCCACCGACGCCGTAACCGGATTGTGCTGCCCGATCGTGATCATGAGGTCCATGAGCGCACTCATCTTCATCTCGCTCCCGCCGTCCTGCGAAGCCGTGTAGTCCTCCAGAAAGACGTAGGCAGCCATGTACGCCGCGAACGCAACCATGGGGTTCCTGAACATGGCCGTCACGTCACCCAGGGACGCCACGATGCCAAAAATGGCGTCCGCCGCGGGGATGAGGCGCGCCTGCGTGCCGGACAGCACGTGCGGGAGTATGCCGTGCTTCTCCGCGCGCGCGGCGCCTATGCGGTGCAGACAGATGGTGGCGGTGTGGAGCTTCAGGTTGATGGTGACGGAGTCGGTGCTGGGGGGCACGGTCAGCGTGCGGAGGGCCTCGGGGAGGGTGACGAAGGCGGTGGCGAGGCCGTTGTCGAGGTCCTGGTGGCGCCTCCAGAAGGCGCTGCTGTGCACGTCTGCCGGGTTGTCGTCGGGCTGGTCCTGGTACGTGTGGTCGAGGCACTCGTGGAAGAGGTGCGTGGCGATGACGAGGCAGGCGAACGATGAGCACTGGGACTTGTCCCCGTTGAGGACCTTTGTCAGTGACGCGGATGGTTCCTCGACGTCTAGCTGGAATGCTTCTTCCGAGGCGGGCAAAAGTGTATTGATCTGATGGTCAGTCTTATCCAGATATTGGTTTGATTACTAACCCTCTTGGCGTCCATCAGACTGGGCCACCCCGTAGTACTGCTCGTGTTCTTGTCGTTGCAAAACACAGCCCACAGCGTCCGCCGCCTCTCCTCCATCTCGCACCAGTCCTTGGCAGGAGGCAGGGTCGGCCCCATGCCGGCATCCCCGTCGAGCTGGTGCAGACCCAGGATCTGGGCCAGCCGCACAGACTTTGACGTGCTCATGGAGCACCTCGAGAACCACATGCCGAGCACCTCGAACCGGGCCATGAGAACCAGGCACTGCGCGTGCGCCAGCGTGACAAAGTATTCTCCTTCGCCCTGTTGACTCGTTGAGTCAGTCAATGCTCCATGAGAGATGGTTTACTGACCCGTAGTTCATCTGCTTCGAGGTAGTATCTTGCTCTTCGGTAGAACGGCTGCGCTAGCTGCTGGTGTGACGGCGACGCAGCCGCCGCCAGGGCCATGACGATGTACTGCAGACACATGGGCGGCTGCATGTGAGGCGGGAGATGCAGCGAGGCGAGGTACCGCGTAGGATGCAGGAACTGGGCCTCTGCCTGTATAGTAGTAAAGTAGGTGTTTGTCCTGAAAGTGTAAGTATATCCTAGGGTAGACATCACGAGACTTGCAGTTCTTCCATCACCTCTTGAGGAGGCAGCTGCTCGAAGCGACCCGTCTCGACTAGGTCGCTCCCAGGCGACTCGGACGGCTCATCCTGCGTCCTCACCCGGTTCTCCAAGTCCACTGATACAATTAGCTTTGAAGTGAAGTTGATTGGTGGACTATTGGCTCACTCAGCCGAGACTCGAGCTCGCGCACGCGCGGCCGCGTCGCCGTGATGACGGGCTTCTTCCGGGTGGCGGGGTACTGGCACTTGGCGCCGGCGCGGGAGCACCGCGTGCACTGCGGCTTGAGGCGGTCGCATTTGAGCTTGCGGCTACGGCAGTCGAGGCAGGAGAAGGGCATGGGGAGGTCGTCCATGGTGGGGGTTCTGTGGGTGTTTGGTTGACGTTGCACTGTCAGTGAGGTAATATGTCAGCGAGGTGAAAATGCGCTGATTCATCAAGCGACAGGGGTTATATGTCGGGTATTTCGGAGTAGAGTTAAACTATATCCAACCTTGAAACTTACTACTTTACTTATAAGGACGTGGGCATATCGTGGGGCTCTACGGGATAAGGATGCCTGATTATCAACATAACAATCGCAGAACTGTGTTCAATTAATATCCAGAACAAGAGGCAATTGAGGGATTCAACTTTGGTTAACCTTGCTGGGCAGGGCCACCAGTTCATATGCTAACGCAAGTTCACCTGATTGCTAACCCACTCCTGTTAAGTGAAAGACATTCACCGGTATAGTCAGACAAGTCCAAGCTCCATGTCTATAAATTGCAATCCTGAATATGTACAATCAATGAATGTTCGACCTAGTCGAGAGAAGAGAACGCTTCTATCCATCCTTTATCCCACCCAAAGCCATATCTAAAAGGAAAGTCCCATGTATTTCTCTAACCCAGAAAGACGCCTACAAGTCCCACACAGTTCGTGCTTAGAAGCCGCCGTTGGGGTTGGGGTTGGGGATGACGTGGCCGCCCTGCTGGACAGGAGGGATGACCGAGATGCCAGTGTCGGCGGCAAGCTCCTTGTGGCGGCGCAGGCTAAAGTCCTGGTTGTCAAAGTTCTGGTTGACGACGCCGACCATGCCGCTCTGGCAGTGGTCCCCCTTCTGCTGGGGGCAGTAGTACCAGATGGGCTTCTTGTCCTCGACGACGATCTGGAACACGTCCTCGGCCTGGCCCTCGGCCGTGACGAAGTTGAAGCCCGCGAAGAAGCCGGCGTCGCCCTTGAGAGGCTCGCACGGCTTGTCGAAGCTCGACTGCGCGACCGAGTGGTTGGCGGGGAGGAAGTGCCACTCGACAATGTCGCCGACCTCGGCCACGACGTTGTCCGGGTCGAAGCGGAGGCCGCCGAGGCCGGCGTTGACCGAGTGGGTGACGCCCGTGAGGGTGACGGTGCGGTCGGCGTACGAGCGGGTGGTCTTTGTGGCGGGGGCGGCCGACGCGGAGGCGGCGAGGAGGAGGGTGGAGAGGGTCTTGAGGGAGAGCATGGTGGTGGTGGTGTTGATGGAGTGTTTGTTGAAGTTGTTGATGAAGTAGTTGTTGGTGTTGGTGTTGAAGTGGTTGTTATAGTTGTTGTTGTAGTTGTGAGTGTGAGTGTGAGTGAGTGATGATTATCTCCAGTGCCGACATCCCACGCCTTATATACAACATTCTCAATTTCTCATCCATCACTACACATCCATCACTACACATCCATCACTTACACCTTCGCCTCTTCCCAGCCCTCCGGACCACCACTCTACCGAACACGCCTAGTCCACAGCCCCTCCCGCCTCCAGCAACCTCATCAGCTCCGCCGCCACGAGAACTGCAAGATCACATCCGGAACGTCCCCCCTCCGAGCTAAAACCCGCATCCGCTGGAGCTCTCCTATTGGACGCACATCTCCCAAGCCAGGCTTAGCATGCTGACGGTTCTTTTTTTTCTACCGGCATTCAGGTCAGAAACGGTCAGCGTGGCTTCTGCACTAGCCCCCAAGCGGCCGCTGCGCCTCGTTGTACAGAATCCGGGGCTAGCATTCCATCTAGAAGATGCTGGATTCGGCATGACGACACTATTTTTAGGAGCCGTTGTGCAACTTTAATGTTTGTTGTCTTGATGGGGGTCTGTGTTTCGAAACTTGACGTCGTGATACTACATCAGGCGTGACGCCTTGTCGGAATGACAGCAGTGATGGAGGGAGGGATCATCAAGCTACGGGAGATTACATACAAACCCTGATGGCAGTAAGCTGCTGTGCTCGGGTAAGCCAAGCGAGGGTCGGCCGACTGCCACACCGACATGGCGACCGGGCTTATCGCAGCCAAGGCTGGGAAATTAGACCAAAGTACCTGCTATGGAAATCTTGATCTTACTCAGAGGATCAACAGCTATCGAATCTGACAGCTAGAAGCACTGACGGCATCACCTGTCCTACTGTCAGTCCTAGACTTGCCAAGTCGAAGGATTCGGGGAGTTGTGCCGCTCGCCCCCAAGTGACGTGACGCATCTCGAGATTGGCCGCAGCGGACTTGACGTCGGTGCTGGAGCTGCATTTGGGCGGAATAGCGGTGACCTATTTCTGAATGCATTGTGTCCGAGTGCAGCAGAATGACAAATAACAAATGAGGCATGGGGTTGCTGTCGGGCTCCGATTGTGAGTTTTGGATTTCATCAGTCCATCAACATTCAATAATGAGTTCCTCTGCAGAACTGTCATGTCAAAACCCGCTAATAATATACAGACCCTCACACTATCGACGTCCCTACCCCCGAGTCCGACGCCGTCGCATTCCTCCTTTCACTACACCCCCACTCCGAGTTCCCCGACCTCCCCGGTATACTCCTGACGGAAGCATTCCTCCTCGTCGCCGGACTGAGAAGACTGTTCCTCCGTCCAGGCTTGCACCGGTGCATGAGCCGCGACAGGAGCGTCTCGCAGGAAGCATCCGACTTTGCGTCGTCATGGTCAAGTTCCGGGGTGGTTGTCGAGGGGGTGACCATGATCCGAGGCTGCTCGGCTGGTGCTTCCGTCTCGGGGGGTGCTGGTTCCTCCGTGTTCCAGGTGTCGACCTTGTAGTCAAACACATCTACCCGAGGCATCTCCTCCGATGGACCAGCCTGCAGAGGTTCTCCGTGAGTATTCCGGAACCTTTCTATCGAGTTGTAAAACGTCCCAGTATACTGTCGTCGCTGTCGCATACATCTCAGCTGCAACGTCGTGATGGCAAGTTCCCTCACCATGGACTGAACCGTCAGTCAAAACCATAGAATACTGCAGAGATGCTTACCCAGGTCACACTAGGATCTAGCAGAACCCTCCCGTCCTCGCGCCCCTTGATCGTCAAGCCAAGCTGGCTCATGGCCTCTGCACTCGCCCACTCCTCCCCAACAGCCAGATACTCTCGCTCGGTCGTCGTGTCAGTGTCCCTGGCGGCATAGAACTGCGGCAGGTATCCGCAGTGGTAGAACTGCAGAAACACGGGCTCCTCGTTGATGAACCACGTCTCGCCGAGATCTAAGAGACGTGAGCGTTTATACACAGATACATTGAGGTTAAATCTGACCGTTTCCCCGTACATAGACGAGCTTGGTGTTCTGTCCTTGTATGAGGGTGTGCGCCAGGTCCATCCCTAGTGCGTGCCTGGATGACTTGTCGCCCACTAGGGATGCTATGATGGCCTTTCCGGACAGGCCTCGTTTGGCGACAAACTCGTCGCTGTCCCAGAGGATGGGTTCTTCCTGCTGGACTATCTCAAGACCTAGGAGTGATGCGTCGAGTTGGGGACTTGTAGGGGGTGCTTCGTAGTCTGATGTGTCTGCTCGTGGGAGGACCACAATGGTTGGCTTCTGAGAGGGCCGTTTGCTGTGTTGCTTTGTATCTTCCGTTGAAGGTGGAGGAGGCGGAGAACTCCATGAAGCATCTTGGGTAGGGTTGAACCCCCTCTGCTGGAACGATGCAGGACGAGTCCATGGCTGTGTCCCTGGTGCATATCCCATGAAGGGTCTCTTGGGAACCCCGTGTGGCGCTTCGGTGTTGATATAAGGAGCGTGCAGGGGCGTTGCATGCTTAGGCGCCGAGGCGTCTCTCCGGGTAAAGGGGTTGTCCAGTGGGACTGTATAAGGCGGCGTGTTTGTCCGAGTTGGTCGGATCAGACGTCTCCCGCTCGGCGAGTCCCCAGTGTGGCTCGAGTTCTCAGAGTTTCGTCTACAAGGTGAGTATTCCTGTCCAGTTAGTTTCCATCTTAAAAGAATCAAGGAGACATACCCTCGGCCGTTCCCGAGTCTCCCAGGTCTCGTCCCTTGCAACCTCTGGGCTCGCACTCCCCCTCTCTACCTCCCCCCTGCTCAGCCGAGTCCATTCCAAGAGCAACTGGTCAACCACGCGTGCTGGTTCCCGCGACACAGCATGTCCATGTGTTGCCCTGCTCTCGAACCTCACTGACTCCCCCTCTGACTCATCAGCAGTCGCATCCGTATCTGAAGCAGTCCACTCGTCCGTCTCGTCGTACTCCTCCGTCGTCTGCGTCTCGTCGTCCTTCCACTCATCCTGAAAGACCAACTTGTACAGGAACACGGCCGCGTCGCCCTCGACCCTGAAATGATGCTGCGCATAATTCGAGCCCGGATTATAAGCTGCGTTGAACGATCTGTTTGCTCTCCCCCGTCCTGCTTCGTCATCTGATCGGGGATTCTCGCCTTCGACAAATGTCGGATCGTTTGACGACACTTTTGGAGCGTGGGCGTTGAAATCCGACGGCAGGGGTGATTCCTGGGCAGCTACGGAATCCAGATCTGCCCTCTCTGTTTCTGACGGGGCAGCGGCGAGACCCCGCGACGGCTCTGCTTGGCTCGCCACGGGGGGGTTCCGGGGTACAGGTGAAGTCCTGGTGGAGGAGCGGAACAGGTCCTCGGACTGCACGTGGCCGGGGATCTCGGAGCGGCGGACAGGGCTGGGTAGGCGTTTATCTGTGCGGACAGGTGGACTAGGAGCCCTCTCGCTGGGTGCCTCGGGATATGATCGGGGTAGATTGTCGCACTCTATAGAGGCCTGACCGGCCTGCACAAGAGTCTCGGCTTGTAACCGGAACCTGTTCTCTGGCCGTTGCTGGGTTGTACTAGGATGTATCAGTAGAGTTCCAGTGTCTGCACGGTACTCTGAGATTTGATGTCAGTGTCTATCAGTTGCATACCTCGATTTGATCAGAATGGCTGCTGACAGAATAGCCGTCTGCAGCGCAACAGCGACCCTGTGCTTCTCCATATCCGACAGCAGCCCCGCGGCCTTGGTCCACCGCCGGTCAGATATCATGTTTGAGACGTCGTCCTGCGTGGCCTCGACGTTTGCCACGACGGCCGCCACGCCCTGCAGGAGCGCCGGCCTGGCGAGGGCCGACCCGCCCTCGAGCACGCCGCGCAGGTGCTCCAGCGCCGACGACAGGCCCGACACGTCCGTGGCCACGGACCGGATCTCGCGGGGCGCGTTCCTGGCGAGGCGGAACAGGCTATTCGCCAGAGAGGCCCCTGCGGTCGCTACCCCTGCGACGCTTGCCAGGAGGGGGTCCATCAGATGTGAGCAGTTGCTGTTGAAAGACTACCGCCAGAGACGAGAGGGAGGGGATCTTTTTTCAGTCGGATCATGGTCGAAAAGCTGCAACAGTGTCCGCCTCATACTCATTGGTCCATCCTTGCTTTTTTCTGTTTTTCTCTTTTTTTTTTCCTCTCCCCAACTCATGCATGGCACGTTAATTCCTCCACAGCACCCCAGCCCTAATGTGGCAGCAGCCAGTAGGAGGAGACTTGACGTGGGCCTGTTGCGACCTGACTCGGTTTCTGCCAGTCATCTGAGGGGGTGACATGCAGGAGTGGGCGAGGCTGGGGTGCCGAGGAAAGCTGAGGCATTTGATGGTGGTTGGTAGAGATGTTAATATTGACGACGGTGTCGATTCTATTTATGAGGTGATATTAACAACTGGGATACAGTCATCTTGTGACTATCATCTACGGGGATGAACTTGAACATTACTCCCTACTTAGTTGAGATGACCTCTGAAGTGAGCCACGAAGGAGATGACGTAGTTGGCCTCACAGAACAAGGCCTCAACTCAGATGACCCCAGGGCTTGTTTCAACGCTGGGTCCACGTCGCATCCGTGCATGGTCTGACGTGCAGGACAGGGGTGCAGCAGTGACTGTTGAAGCCTTGCTCCCACATATTTCTTAAGGCTGGAGCCTTGCATCTCTTCTATCCTAGAAACTATGTTCTCGTGAAGAACAAGTCAAGAAAGCAGTAGCTATATTAAGGACTTCTGTAATACCTGGCATCCCTCCTAGACTAGATAGTGTACACAAACCTCTGACTATTCTCGCCCATCTCCTCAATCTCCTCCTCCGTCTTGCCCTCCATCTTCCAATCCTGCTTCCCCTCCCTCCTCAGCCTATTCTGCCGATTAAAGTGGATATACAAGGCCCCATTCAACACCAGAGACAGCCCCAACAGACCAATAGTCGCTCCATACCCCGGGTAATAAGTCGGCGCGTACTTGTTGCTGAACAAGAACGGCGCCGCCACGCCAGACGCATTCCCAATCGTCAGATGCAGTCCCCCAGCTATAGCCCTCTTCCCGTACCGGGGATTATTCGTATTGAGCCACGCCAACGACATGCCGCCCGCGGTGTAGCACCCCATGGCGACGAAAAAGGTGCCCGCGTAGGAAAGTCCAGCGCTGCGATTAGATATTAAAAGACAGTATCCAAAGATGGACACGAGGGTTGCGCCAAAGATAAAGTAAGATCGACGCTGCGTCCTGTCGCTCTGCCACGCATTTACCAGGTAGGTCGCCGCACCAGCTGAATAAACCGGCACGGTGAGGGCCTGCACCTGGGTCGTTGTCCAGGTGCCCGTCTGGAGGACAATCGTCGGGAGGAATACTGCGAAGCTGTACAGCATGGTGTTGAGGCAGTACAGTGCCACGCAGTATACCCAGACGGTCCAGTCCTTGAGACCGTCCTTGACGTCGGTCCATACCATCTCTCGAGAATTCCTAGCTCTGCCGAGTTCAGCCTCCTGCATGAGCAGCAAGTTCCTCTTGTCGTCTTCACTAAGGAAACTTGCCGTCTCGGGACTATTAGGAAGAACCCAGAGCACAACAACACCCGTGACGATGGTTGGAAGTCCGTTGATGAGTATGAGCCACCGCCACGCCCGCCACCCTAAGTCCCCGTCGAGGAAACCAACCCCGTAGGCGACGAGCCCCCCTGCTATACCGGAGAAGGCCGACGTGGCAAAGAAGTAGGCCATGCGGAGAGCAATGCTCCTCTTGCCGTAGAACATGGTCAGATAGAGAATCACACTAGGGAACAGTCCCGCCTCGAACAGTCCGAGGAGCAGACGGCCGATGATCAGGCCTGCGAAGTTCTGCACAAAGGCTGAGAAGGTGGCGATGAAGCCCCATGCTAGGGTCAGCCCTGTGAGGTACCGTGCGGGTTGGAGGCGCTTGATGATCAGGTTGGAGGGGGCTTCGAAGAGCTGTGTTACCTATGTTAGAGGTGTTGGTTATAGGATGATAGACGTACGCAGTAGGTGACGAATAATACAGAGACTGCGAGCTGGAACTGGTTGCCGACGAGGCCGAGGTCGGTTTCGAGCCCGTATAGACGCCCGTTGCCAATGTTGACGCGGTCCATCATGTTCATGAGGTAGATCCACATGACGCAGGGGATGATGCGCATGTCGAGCTTCCTCAGGAGTCTCTGCTCCGTCTCCTTGTCGACAGGGGAAGAGCTGTCGTTGGCCTCGGTCGATGGGGCCACCTTTTCTGTAGTGTCTGCCATGGTCAAACTTGGAGACTTGATGAGAAAGAAGACTCAAGGGGAGGTCGCTGGCTTTAAGCAGATCCTCTGCTGTCAACGGTTGATCCGCGATCAAGTGACGAGTCAACCGCCTAGCCCATCTTATTCGCCGTCGATGATGCCATCTACCAGCCCCCCCGTCTTGGCTCTCCTCTTGTTCTGACAGTCGCAGAGTAAGATTTAAGCTTGATAGCCTCTTAACCACCTGCCTACCTCGGAAGCCAAGACTGCATTTAAGATGAAGGATCCCATTACCCCATCGCCCTGTTGAATCACGACTTAACTAGTATCTACAAGATCCGCATACTTTGTAAACTCTTCATCCGTCCTAAACATGTCCAACTCCTCAGGATGCGCCCCCAGGACGAGCTCCACGCCGCCATCCTTCTTGATCGGATAAATCACCAAGAACCGGAACCGGCCATTCCCACGCTCCAGCTGCGGCCTCATCGACTCTGGCACGCCCCCGTTGCCAAAGAACCGATCTCCAAAGCAGATGTCCCCCGACGGAAACATCATCATGTTTGATATCATGGCGTGCATATGCTCGAGACCCATGTTCGCCGTGGAGAATCTGCTGTGGTCCGGGAGACACTGCAGGATGGTTAAAGCGTCGTGGACGAGAGACGGGGTGACTCGCGCGGCAGCCTGACGGACGAGATACGCGACTTGTCCTATGGTCGTGTCGGGAGAGCACAGCTTCTCGACGGCCATGCTGCATCGGTTCATGATCAGCATGCTGCCCATGTATGTCTGCGGCAGGAGCGAAGAAAAGTACGGCCTTCCATCAGTGGGTAGTTCGAGGATGGACATGTCGTCGGGTGCAAAGCTCTGTCTGCGCATCTCGGTTGCGACGCGGTACCGTGCCCTGATGGCGGCGCGCCAGAAGAAAGCCTGCACGATGTCGCTGATGGATGTGATGACGCCCTTGGCTTGAGGGTCGGCCATGACATCCTGCTTCATCATCTGTAGCTTCTCGGGCGTGATCAAGAACAGCGTCGTCCTGAGGCATCTCTCGGCTCGTGGAAGAGGCCAGACTGGATGGAGGGGAAATACCGGCCTAGGGGGAAGACCCCCTTCTTTAACCACGCACTTGTCACTGGCTTGCTCATCAGGGAAGAATGGAAGAAATCCCCATGTGCCGGGATCGATATCCTCTAGAGGCCTCCCCCAGCCTTCCTGCTCGTGGATAATCTCTGGCAAGCTGTGGTTGAAGCTCTCGGGGTCGTACCACTCGCACGTGGCGGACTCGTCGCCCTGCAGATACCTACAGCTCTCAGCCCACACCTTGAGCGCCACCATGACGCCCAGGCCGTCGAGACAGCAGTGGTTCAGGTCAACCGCTACGATGCAGCCGCCTCTCACAAAGTTGACCTGTCCTGCAAAGATGTCCGCCGGCATCTCAGGGAACGGGTCATCTCGCAGGACAAGACTGTCCTGAAAGGCGGACGGGGCGAATCCCCCCTCGCGGAGAGTCTCAAACGACGGGAGATCATCAGAGAGGTCCTTGTAGACTAGACGGTTGTGTGCCGATTCCGCCATGGAGAGGGGAGGTATCGTGACGCGCAGATCGCCCTTTTTGTACCCAATCTCCTGCTCGGACGCGTTCATCATCTTGCCGCTCAGAGCAGGTATCATGTCGAATGTGCGGTTGAGTCCGCCCTGGAGATTGGCAAAGACGTCCTCATGGGCGACTCCCTCGCGGAGCGCAAAGTAAAAGACGAGGCCCATGCCGTGGTTGGGGTTGACATAGTCGAATGCGTTTAGGCTGAATGACTGTCGGGCCTTGTGCTGGGCAACCACCTTGGCCATGTCGTCGTTGACGAGTCTAGCTGCCAGTGTGGCCTCCCTTGCGCTCTTGGCCTCCATCGCTAGACGTGAGATGATACCCGCGAGACTGGAAACAGTGGGGTTGGCGTAGACGTGTCGAGGTGCAATCTTGTCTCCGAGTCCAGTAGCTCCCCTGATGGTCTTGATGGCGGAAAATACCCCTAGGGAATCCAGCCCGAGCACAAACAGGTCGTCTTCTGGATCAACCTCCATCACCTCGGGGAGACAAGACGCAACAGTGTCTCTGACGAACCTCTCTATAGACTCGACAGAGGTCAAGTCAGCAACGACACTGCTCATCTCATCACTCCGCGAGTCGTAGAACCTCTCGATAAAGTCGGCATACAGCTTCAACGTCGCAGCCCGCTTCACCGTCCCCTTGTCGGTGCGGAAGAAGGGTTTATCGGGCTGAGCAAAAGTGACAAAGTCCCTGAGCAGCTGGTTCGTGTGTCTAGACATGGAGTTTGCCTTGCTGACCGTCTCCCAGATACTATCGAGCAGCGCCTCGTCCGTGTTACGCGACGGGTCCTTGAGCTCGATGAGCAAGCCGGCCTGGGGCTTCCCCGTGCCAAAGATGAGACACCCCTGGATCTCAGGGTGCGTCGCCACAAAGGCTTCCGTCTCGAGGGGCGAGATCTTGTACCCGTTTGAAAGAACGACGAGGTCGTCGCTGCGTCCTTTGAAGGCCCACAGATGAGGTTTCGTCGGATGTCTCACGTACAGGTCCTTGAGGTTGATGGACTGCTCGTCTGGAAAAGTGTGGAATATGCCCTGGAATAAGGCCCAGTGCTGGTTCCTGTGCACCCAGTGCTCGTAGGTGTCCCGCTCAATCTCCTTGAACTCGAACCCCGAGTACGGGTGGAAGGAGAACCAGTGCCAGTCCTCCCTCGACGGCACGAGGTTTCCGATGAAGAGGCCCTCTGTCGTGCCGGTTAGGTTCAGCACCCTGACCACCTTGTTGACCTTGTCGACGATGGCTGGGCTGACGGGGCCGCCGGATGCGCAGATGAACTTGGACCTCCTCAGCTTTGCCAGCACGTGAGGCGTCTCGCCCACCTCGTCGACGAGGGACGGGACCATGCTCCAGATGTCGATCTTGGTGGTCTCTGAGAGGGACTCTACAAGGTTGATGTTGGGAAGGACGCTTGCGGGGCCGAGGATGCAGTGTAGGTTGTACAAGGCTGGCATTAGGATGTCCATGATGATGCCGGCGCCCTATACTCAGTCAGAGGTGGACTTTCAAAACAGCAGAGATTCTTACATGGCTCATGGGGAATGAAGAGTAGATCTTGTCGCCTGCCTTCCAATCAGACGTCCACGGGAGCAGATCATCATCACCCTCAACAGGCGGCAGCAGTCGTATAGCATCCATGGTGCCGATCAGTCCGTTGGACCAGGGAATCGGCTTGGGCACTCCGGTAGTTCCAGATGTATGCAGGAAGCAGAACGGGTCGTTGATGGCCTCGTCGAAGGTCTTGGTGTAAGGAAACGCCTCGGTGGACGCAGCATCGAGCAGCTCGTCCAGCAGAGGCAGCTGCAGGACTGTCATTGGACGCTTCTGCAGGACCTCGTCGACCAGACGGACGGGGGACACATCCCCAGCGTTGACCCAGACGTTGCATCCTGTTGCTTCGAGCACAGCCAGTGCTCCTTCTGTGTTGTTCTTGGGCGAGAGAAACAGGGCCTAGGAGTATCAGCTAGTTGAAGATTCACATGAGCCATCAACGTACAGCGTAGCCAGCCTTGACACAGGCATATGTCAGCAGAACATGTCGTAGATCATCTGTTGAATCATCAGAACTGCTTGAATCATGGGCCCTCATTCCCCAACTTACGCGGTCCGATGTAGCCCACGGGCTGGATAGAGTCGGGCTTGCCAACTTTGCCGTGAAGCCACCAAGCCGTCTTGTCAACGGCCCTGGCAAAGGCGCTGGCCGAAATGTGCCTGAGCTCGAGAGACTTTCCGTTTGGTGTAGTCAGTGAAAAGACGGTCCGATGGGGCTCGGCAGCGGCTAGGCTGTCCATGATCTGCGGGATGAGCCTCTTTCCGTAGGGCTCTTTCGGCAGCTCAGGAATACTCAAGATTTCCTTGTCCGCATCTGACCCGCTGGATGCACCCGTATCTGAGGTCGCTGTGCTCCCCCCTGTGACCCTGGGCGAGGAAATGGAGGGTGAGTTGAGACCAGATGAAGTCGTGGACACGCTGCCGAGGTACTCTGCAGAGCTGAGCACCTTTGCATGCTGAGCATAACTCGCAGACGCCTCACTGATGCCCAGGGCGTCAATCCCCCGCTTCTCTTTGAAGTAGCTCGGCCTGCCGTCCTCGTGGATCAGCTCCAGCCTGTCGTCCTTGATGAACTCGCCCATGGGGGCGCTGATCCACACCCCGTCTGCGAGTTGGGCGACGCTGCAGTGCCACGGGGTGGTGAAGCCTGTCTTTGTGTTGAGGAGACATATCGACACCTTTGTGCCGCATGTGGACTGGTGGATGGACAGCCGTAGGTGGTTAGGGTATGCGGCCTTGACGGCTCGAGCAAAGGCCTGAGACGGTCAACAATAGATCTTCATAGATGGACGTCACTTACATCTCCTCTTATCAGCATCTGCTTGGCAACATACTTGCAATCCCTTCTGTAGCCATTGGCAGTGCGGTCCTCCCCCCTTGGAAAGATGTGTTTGAGGTCAGACTCGAGGAACCGCTTGTACCCGAGATACGTCAGCTTGGTGTCCGCATTGGTGGCGATCTCATGGTCAATGTCGAGATCAGGCCTGCCGTGTCTGTTGAGCAGAATGCGACGGAAGGTGGTGCAGTTGGCGACGTAGGTGATCTCCCTCATCTGCCCTGGGAGAGGAAAGTCGAGTAGGTCCTTCATCCTGGAAAAGGCTATGCATGTGAACCCGTGCTGGAGGGCCATTTTCCGGAGTGCCTCTCCATAGTTCCATGTATCCTGATCTGATATGCATAGCAGGTCTGACAAGTTAGCCATGAATACTTAGTTGTGAATACTACTAGACGAGTCATCTACCGTTGTATGTGATGCCATCAGAGATGATGGTCACCTGAGCCCCAGGGGGATACACCTCCCGTATGCGCAGACACATGGTGTTGAGCCTGTGCAGGGCCAGCTCCTCAGCCTTGTCGGGCAGACTGCCGAGCACCTTGTAAACCTTGTTGGCCGACTTGAACGGGAACGCGGGGAGGCAGGTCTCGACGCGGGTCCCCGCAGCGACAAAGGCCTCGATGACGGGCAGGAAGTTGTCGGCGTCCTTGTCCAGCCTGTCCCGCGAGTCGTCAAACTTGTTCAGGGCGTAGTCAAAGATGATGTCGAGGATGAGGCGGGCCATGTCTGCAGGGTCCTCCATTGCGTGCGACACTGATGGCAGGAATATATCCCGTCTTTTTTGATAGGAGACGAGAACGGTTGCAGATGTGGGTGCAGCCACAGGAAGACCGGCCGGACTAAATACAGACCCGCCGACGACAACAAAAACGTCATTGTACCAGTAACCAGCTGCACGAGCAAAGCAAGTTCTTTTTTGGGACACTCAAAATACCTCATGTGCCGTGATCCGCCGACAGTGAGCCCAGCCGAGAGTAAGCCGAACTGTGCAAAAGATGCCCAAGCCTCGAAGGAGCTGTCTGACGAGGGACGTTGACGTCTGTGCCGGGATTAGAGCACATTTGAGGCGGAAAGGCAGGGCTAACCAACCCCTGGAGGCGCCGCCCCAGAGAAGGAGTCTAATACTGGAAACGGTAGCTCGTGATTCGGGACTTGCCGGCTCCGGGGTACTAGTAACTGCTGCTATCCCCGGGTTGATCATCACAAGTGCTCAAGACCGTTCAGAATGGTAGACGTTGGCCAGCTCGAGAAGCTCCGCCCTCTAGGTACTATCCGTGTAACCCATCAGCAACAACCGCTGACACAGCCCAGGCAAGCTCGAGCAGGTTTCGGCATCCTGCCACCACCTAGGATTCTTCAACAACGTCGGCCTCTCAGCCCACTACAAGCTGTCCTCAGCCGCATCATCCGACCTCCCTCGTATCATCTACGCCGCAGTAGGACATGTCGTCCGCAGGCACCGCGTGCTGTCTGCCATCCCCATCGACGAGGACAAGCCCGATGCCTACTTTGCGTGTCTCCCGTCTGTGCATCTCACCCGGAGCGTCATCTTTGTGCAGCGGTCATCCGAGGCGGAGCATGCGCAGCTTGATGCCGTGCTTGAGGAGCAGCACAACACGGACTTTAAGCCTGGATACGGGAGTCTGCCGTTCTGGCGTCTTGTTGTTCTCCATGGATCTGAGGCCAACGAGTTCACGGCTTGCTTCATCTACCATCATGCTATTGGCGATGGGGTCTCGGGTCTGGTATTTCACAACGACTTCAGGAATGCCTTGGAAGTTGCTTCTTCACAGCCTTCTGACGTCGTTGTGCCAGAGGACGTTCCTCTCCTCCCGTCTCTTGCCCAGCTGCATCCTCTGCCGCTCAACCCAGTCTCTCCCAATCCATCATCAGACATCAAAGAGTGGACGGGAAAC
The DNA here is from genome assembly GCA_013618265.1 of Fusarium albidum. Lineage (NCBI taxonomy): Eukaryota > Fungi > Ascomycota > Sordariomycetes > Hypocreales > Nectriaceae > Fusarium > Fusarium albidum. Next base: position 19,810 of record JABFEP010000524.1, read on the forward strand.
CTGATCCGGTCTCCCTGCAAGGCCCGCTGGATCTCTCTGTCGTTGCCGCCCTGCGTCTCGACTTCCTTCTTCCAGGACTGCAAAGAGCACAACGCATCTGTCACGTCGGCAATGGCATCCATCATGGCCGCGACTCTGTTCAAGGCTATCCCGTCGACAGAAGAGGCTCTCACGTGTATCATCCCCGTCAATCTACGGCCGTGGCTCAAGCTTCCTCGCTCCGGCGCTATAGGAAGCTACTTTGATGTCACAAGAGTGCAGTTCACAAAGAGATGCCACTCGATCTGGCCTGGTGCCCAGCAAGCTTCCAAAGCCATAAGCGACTACCTCGCTCACGTGTCACCAACCGGGGAGCCATATACCGCTGTTGCCGTTCTCGAGACCATCCCGGACGTCTCTGCCGTGTTCAAGTCCATGGTTGGGAACCCTCGCGACGCTGCCTTTGAAGTGACAAACGTGGGGCAGTTCCCGCCATCGGCCACTGACTGGCAGGTGGGCAGGGTGCTGCTGAGCCGGAGCCCCGGCGTGTCCGGGGCGGCAGTCACTGTCAGCGTTGCGACGGGCGGGGACGCGTCAATGTCGGTGGGGTTCAGCTGGCAGGAGGGTGTCGTGCAGGATGGTATGATGGACGAGGTGATCCGGGGGGTCGGAGAGCACTTTGCCAAGTATCGGTGAGATGGGAGACAGCTGCTATTGCCTGCAGCTGCATAGCCCCCTATCCTGGCTGACGTACACCCAAGAGCGGACCGTTCCGAGGCACTCTTCCGTCTTGCAGGGCGTTGGCTCCAGGGACACAGGGGTGACACCAGGCTTGAATCTGCTCAAAAGGGCGCAGCCGCCGCTGTCACAATAAGCAAGTAGAATAGTTGCACTGTCAGCATCCTGTCGCACACGACAAGACCCGAGTTGTCCAAGAATATCCCTTCCCATACTTTAGGCCGCACAGCTTGATGCTCGCCCCATAGTCGACTCGTGTCCCCCCGAGGAATTACACGTCGATTCATGCGCAGCGTCTCGTCCTACAATGCCGACGCCACCCTGAGCACCTCGCATGTAAGCAACCGGAGCACTATCGCCGGACCGGACGGAAACGGACCCTCTCGGTGTCACCAGGGAACCCACCTCCGCCCTGCCAGCCTTATACCACATCCACGGCGGCGGAATGATCGCCGGGGACGCTCCAGCGCCGTGGCCGAGCTTCTACATAGGGATACAGTGCATTGTGATGTCCCGAGTACTGCCTCGCGCGTGTCTCGACCCAGCGGAAGATTGCAACGCCGGTCTCATGGGCATCCGAAAACGCTACAAGTCTAGGCATCGACCCAGGGTGTATCCAGTGCAGTGGCAGTGGCGCGGCTCTGGCAGCGTACGCGCCTCATGGCCAGGATAGAAGAGTCCACGGTCCCGCTCGAGGCCCAGATTTTGTGTCACCCATGCTTGATGACAGATGGGACAGCATCTCGGACCAGCAGTTCGAATACGGCAGCCGTGGAGCGACGTCTCCAACCGCATCGCGTGGAAGTGGACCGTCGCACAGACGAGATTACGCCTAGCCCACAGACCTACATCGATGCGGCAGAGGTGTCTTGGGATGCTGTTCTCTAGACATGTGGCGATGCGGGTCGACTTGCGTTGCACAAAGGCTTTCCATCTGTCTCATGTGCTGATTACTGCGGTCAAGAAAAGTACTTGGCTGAGGATGAAGAGGAGTAGAGGTTGAACCCCTGTAGAGTTGAACATGGATACTGCAGAACCCACCCTGAGTGAGTTAAATAGAGCTCTTTATCATTGGCAAGTCCAAGGGCGAATCCAACGCCTCTGATTCGACAGTTGTATTTGCAATTCTCTCCTAATAGCATGCAGGGCCTTCCTTACCCCGGCGGTAGATCCAGTTTGAGCGATCCATCCCCGTGGGATGACCATCTGGCGGCCGAATACCTGCTCAATATATCCCTTGCGGCTCTGCCAGTAGCATCTTGAAACTCCAATCTCTGTACCCTTCTCGCCGTCGTTCTCAACCCTTGTCACCATGGATCAGCCGGCAGTTTCCGACAACATCAACAAGGACCCCGAGGAAGAAATCCACGACCATGGCGAGGTCCAACCCGGTGTGCAGACGGTCGAGGCCATCGCCACAGTGTGGTCCCAGACATCCCTCATCACCATCTACGTGCTCATATGGATCGTCTACTTTGTCGTCCTCATGACGCAGGCCGCCTCCAACGCGCTAACACCCTACGTCACGTCTGCCTTCCAGTCGCACTCGCTCACGCCCACCGTGTCCATCCTTAGCAGCGTCGTCGGCGGCGTGTGCAACCTCACCGTTGCAAAGATCCTAGACATCTTTGGTCGTCCCCACGGGTACGCATTCTCGCTCGTCATCACTACTGCAGGGCTGGTCATGATGGCGGCGACTGCGAATGTTGAGATGTATGCTGCTGCTCAGGTCTTCTGGACGGTCGGGAACCTTGCTCTGCTGTACAGCGTAAACATCTTTGTGGCTGATACGACGGCCCTGCATAACCGTGGGTTGATGACGGCGCTGACGTCGTCGCCGAATATCATGACTACATGGCTAGGGGGTCCCATCTCGGAGGCTTTCCTTGAGGGTCCCGGATGGCAGTGGTGCTTTGGGGCCCTTTCTATTATGGTGCCCGTGTTGTGCTTCCCGCTGTTTGGCCTCCTCATGTGGAACTACTTCAAGGCCAAGAAGCAGGGAATCATCAAGACCCAGAAGAGTTCCAGCACAATCACCGAATCGGTCGTCTACTACTGCCGCGAATTCGACGCTGTTGGCCTCCTCCTATTGACAGCCGGTCTCGCCCTGTTCCTCCTACCGTTCAACCTCTATACTACGCAGCCCCTGGGTTGGAAGTCCCCCCTCATCATCTGTCTCCTGGTCTTTGGCGTCGTCCTTATCATCACCTTTGCCTTGTGGGAACGCTTCTTTGCGCCCCTCACATTCATCCCCTTCTCGCTGCTTCTAGACCGTAACCTGGTGGGAGCGTGTATCTTAGGGGCCGTCCTCTTCGTTAGCTACTACTGCTGGTTCAGCCTGTTTAGTTCCTTTCTCCAGGTCGTCAACAACCTGAGCATCACCGAGGCCAGCTACATTGTCCAGATCTATGGTCTCGGCGGGAGTCTCTCGGCTATTGCCACCGGAGTATTCATCCGGTACACCGGTCGGTACAAGGCCATCACTCTATACGGTGCCGTGCCCATCTACGTTCTCTTCATGGGTCTCATGATCTACTTCCGGTGGGCCAGCATGGGCATCGGCTACATCATCATGTGCCAGATCCTTCTGTCCTTTGCATCCGGCGCCATCATGATCACCCCCCAGATCGCAGCCATGTCGGCGGCCACCCATCAGCACATCGCCGCCGTCATGGCCGTCCTTTCCATGTTCTCGTCCATCGGCGGCGCCATCGGCTCGACCGTCGCCGGTGCCATCTGGCAGTCCGTCTTCCCAGCCAAGCTTGCAGAGCACCTCCCGATCGAAGAGCACGAGAACCTCGTCGCCATTGTCAGCATGCTCGAGGTCCAGCTCAGCTACCCGGTCGGGACGCCCGCCCGGATGGCCATCCAGCGGGCCTACTCTGACGCCCAGGCCATGATGCTGACTGCCGGCACGGCCATCTGGGTTGTCGGGTTTGTCGCCGTTGCCATGTGGCGGGATCTCGACGTGCGGAGCATGCAGCAGGTCAAGGGGCAGGTTATCTAGGAGGAAGAGGCATGAATAAGACCTTGGCATCCGATTCGATACGAGTTTCGAATTACGGCCAACACACCCCTGTCAGGTGTGCCACTGGTATGCGTCGCCAACCAACACGGCCTCCGAGAGGGAACTGCTGGCTGTCTGCTGGCTCAGGGCTGCCTGCTGGCTGCCTAGTTGAGAAATGCAAGTTGTTAATGTTACAGTGCCGGCCACCTCCAGAGGCCGCCCAGCTTTCTACGTAAAGTTTCTGAGCACGGACCAGGTCGTGGCTGATGTGGCTTGCGACAGTGTGCGGCATGTTTTGCTGGAACTAAAATAATCCACCCCACTTCCTCAACAAGCCTGAAGTAGTCACGTGCTTATCATCCACGGCCGCTTATGGCCGTAGTAAAACACAAACATCTGTCATCTTCATCCCCCATAACGCGCCCAGAATAAGCCCTGACCTCCTAATTAAATATGGCTCCCCGACTCTCTGGCAACACTGTGTTCAGTGTATCTGGCTGACAAAGCCCTAATCGGCTAACTCGCACCCATAAAGGCGAGGCCATCCCTTGAGCTGTGGAAAACCTCCCGGCCGTACCGAGCCCCACATCCGCCCCAACTTCTAAGAGGTACATGAGGGGAACCTTATGACGCGTCATTGATTAATTCCACCTACATCCTCATAGAAATTCATTCAGATTGATCAATGACTTCCCAATCGGTACCTATAGAGATCTCGGCGGAGGCTCTCAACGCGTATGAAAAAATCAGACTGCCTTGCTTGCAAAGGGCTTCAATTAGGGCAGTCAAGGTCAAGAAGTGCAAGGAAGCCTTTGGCGCCGGTGAGCTACAACAAAAGAAGGCGCCAGTCAATTTGGGGATGCGAGCAGTGTGATGTAGCGATTTGTAACTCGAGAGATTGCTGGTACTTCTATCATAGGCTAAAAAAGGGGGGGATTAGGTATCGTTGATCCGATGCATTTTGATTGGCTGCACCCCCCCGCCGTGACCTGGCGGGAGGTTTTCCACAGCTCAAGGGATATATTCATCTTCTCCATCTATTTTTAATCATTCATCCTAGCCTTCGCCCGCTCTGTTAACAAATCAGCCAGCATAGCCATCTCCCTTGTCCATCGCCTCACATCCGCATGTTGGACAACCAACAACCTGCCCAGCCGGCCGCTGTCACTGTTGGTGATGAACTGTTCCTCATCCTTGAGCTTAAGCGGAAACTACTTGATTCGTCAGTCGTCTGGCTTACCTCAGCTGCCCGTCGGCCAGACTCTCCCCTTTCGGGACTCCAATTCTGCCATAAGCCCTGCATGAACTCAACCTTGTTCTTGGCCGGCTAATCGGGTGCTTGGTTGGAGGCAGAAGTAACGCACTGTGATCAGGGATAATCACAGTGTCTTGGACACTGTGTGGGTCCCCGCTCTTTATCCTGGTTCCCCGCTCCACCCCCGCACATTGGGTTCGTGGAGCGGGGAATTGGGACGAGTTCCAGTCCCCCCCCTGTGACTTTTGGCAGTTTCTGCGGATTGGCCGAGACAGCGCTTACACCGGGCCAGCCTTGGATGCTTTGCCTCGCTGGTGCCTTGCAAAGGTGGCGAATGCAGGTACTGCTGGGAGTCCATGGAGTATTCCATGGAGAATTCCATGGAGGCTTGATGGAATTTTTAGTATGACCGCTTGAAGGGGGCTGTCTCATCGTCGTCTGCATCCAATGAGCTAGCTAGAATCATTGAGGAGCTGAGCACCAGTGGAGTTGATTCCACTCGACTTGATAAGCTGTCTCTGATCAACGCGGCAAATTGTGCCGCTGCCTCAGCTTGGCATACACCCAAGACGGCCAATGAATCACTCAAAGGCGACATCTATGCTCAGCCTCGAAAAACGCATGATCCTTGGCCTTTGGCGGGACAAGAACGGCCAGACCTTGACTCGACTTTTCTCCATCTCGTATAATTGTCGGTGTCTATCATAACGCTGGATGCACAGTCGTCTAACAAGTACACTCTCTCGGACCAGGGGTCCCGAGAAGCATGCATTCGACGGGATATTTATAGTCGGTCAAAAGCAGTTCTCACAATCATGTGTCAGTAGCCAGCTGTGTTGACTATGTCGATGATAGGGAACGCGGCGTCTTTTTAACCGTGGGAGCAACCTTAAGAGGCACTTGGACTTATTATTAGTAGCACTATTCTTAATTTTCATTGTCTTTACGTTTTATAACAAGCAGGCTAAAGAGTGTGCCTGGGATCTTTAAAATCTAGTTAATGTTGCTAATTGTCATGGCTTGGACATGC
>JABFEP010000525.1:0-16872 GCA_013618265.1 Fusarium albidum
GACAACCCCCTGCTCAAGCCCCCCCCCGGTCTCCCCCGTCCGCTGGAGATCAACCTCACGGTGACCAACAACACCAGAGTCACGGCCACGGTGCACAACCGCGCAGGCAGCCAGGTCAGGCTCCTCAAGCAAGGCCCGTTTGCGCCGCTAGATGTCCCTTCCGAGAGGGTAAAGGTCATCATGGGACGTCATATCTATGGAGGAGATCTAGTCTATGAAGAAAGTATGTCTGCCCCCGTTTCTCATAGGGACAAGTGCTAATTCGAGTTTTGCAGGTGACCGGGTGAGATTCCTTGGGGTCAGAATGGGTACGATTGTCGGCGATCTCGACGATTCTGCCTTTACGACGATCCGCGCCGCCGAGTCGATCACATTTGAATTCGACATTGGCCAGACTTATAATTTCCCTCCCGACAGGACATTTTCCATCACCATGAATGGGCAGATACCCTACGCGAGGAACGACTCGAACCTGATCCACGGCCTCATGCCGTTCAAGTCCAACGAGGTCAGGGCCAAGATCAACGAAACGCTGGCGAATATGACCCGGTCCGAGTTCCTCTCCACGAGTCGAGATCCAGAGAATCGCTGCGAAGGCAAGAGATTATCCATGGTCCACGAGGCGCAGTCCAACTGTGTCCGTCTCGCGACCAACGCAGCCAAGGCTGTGCGGAGCAACATCAATTCCCTGGGCGATCCGCACTTCCTGATGACGACTCACTTCAGGGCACCCGGTACCAAGGTTGAGAGAAAGATCGTTCAGGTGTTCGACTGGGTCAGGAGAGCGTGCGAGGACGGCCAGAAGGGCGGCAACATCACCGGCACCTTCTGCCATGATCCAGAGGGCTTCTGCAGGAACGGTCAGAACAAGACGTTTGGCTCCATGTCGTACCTGTTTCCGCGGACGGGCAAGACCGTCTACTGCGACAGGTACTTTACTGATCAGCCGGCCCTCGCGAGGGGGTGTCCTCACGGTCAGGTCAAGCCTGGTAGGGCGGCCATCACCGTTGGCGACATGACGCAGCATGTGTCGGCTCCCTTGACGGGGGATCTCGACTACAGACATCACAACGTTACGCATCTGCTGCCGGCGGATAAGCTGCAGAATAATGCGGATGTCTATATGCATTTTGCAAGTGCTATAGAACTGGGTTGCTACCCGGAAAAGTATGGGATTCCAGTTCCCTGGCATTATCCAGAAGAATAGTCTCAATTATATCATTCAAGACGTCAACTTGCTATTTGACCCTCTCGTATATATTTCTGATCTTATCTGCTCTGGTCTTGGCAGTCCAGTCTCTCTCCTGGTCACCAATCCACTACCCCTTACCCGTATTCACCCCGGCCATCTGACACACCTCCCGCAAATTCTTTTCAGCGGAAAATCTCATCCATTGTCCAGGGCCTTCCACTTCCGAGCTGACATTTCTCGGTCGTGGTTTTTCCACCCCTCAGACCCCTTCCCACCGTGCCATGACACGCCCTTTAATCTGCCGCAGATCCACCCCGATCCTCATTCCGAAGCGTAATAACCAACCATATGTCCCGTTCGACTGGATTCAGCCTTTGAATCCGAGTATTCGGATAGCCGTTGACGGCAGCGCGTATATATAACGAGGCCATGCGGTCCCTGGGTCTGGTGTTTTAGTTTCGTCTCAAGCTTTCCATTCATTCGCTCTGCCTAGGTCAGAGTTCTTCTGTTTCATAATCTGTATATACATTGATTCATTCATTAATCCCTACGTCATTCATTCATCGCCAACATGCGCGTCTCTGCTCTCTCTACGCTCGCTTTCGGCAGCTTTCTGGCTTCCGCCGCCGCCCAGTCCGACCTCGACGGCTCCGTCTGGAAGGGTCTCGAATCGCAATCCCACTCCAAGCGCCTCTTGTCCAGCACTCCCAGGAACCGTCCTGTCAAGCGCCAGTCGGGCTGGAACCCGCCGTCGGATCTGAAGAATGCCCTGTCCGAGGTCTGGGAGCACGACAAGTCGACCTACGACGGCGGCATCACCGGAAACAACAACTGGGGTTACCACCAGATCATGGCCAACAAGGGGTATTGCCTACAGCATCATCAACCTTTGAGGGACCATCACTGACCATGCCAGCTACCTCAACATCTGTGTTCGATGGGACTCGGACAAGTCTGTGACTGCCGCCCAGCGGTCCCAGATCGCCACCAAGTACGCCGAGCAGTACCAGAAGTGGTTCAAGTGGCTCTACGGGTTCAACGGCTTCCCCTACTCCAACGTCAAGGTCAACATTGTCGGCTGGGCTGTCCGTGATAAGGGCCTCCTCCAGGGCTCCACCGACGGCATCGACGTGTACACGGGCCTCGACCCCGACGGCGTCCCTGCCTGTGACGTCGGCTGTGCTCGCGATGCCCATCTCGACGGCGACTACAGCGGCTGCAAGGGCGGTGCTGAGCGTCACTACGACCACTCCCTCTGGCTGACTGAGGGTCTCGAGGGTGGCTTCGGGTACTCTTGGGGACAGCAGGTGGGAAGGGAGTACTTTATGAACAACATTGATTCCGAGAACATTCACATTCTGCTGCATGAGATGGTAAGTCCGGGTCCAAGTTGACGACGTCGATGCTGATTAGCCATGCAGGGACACACCTTTGGACTGGATGATTGTGAGTGCCCTTCTTGATCCTAAAGAGTCGTTGCTAACGTTTATAGTCTATGGTAAAACACACAATCTCTGCAACCGAGACCGTGCTAACTCTCTTAGACTGGACCCCCACCGGCGTCTCCAACTTCATCATGCTTGCCGGCTCCGCCATGGAAATCACCGACTTTGACGGCTGGATGCTCCGAAACTGGTGGTACGAGCTCGCGCAGAAGAACAACTGGGCATCCTCCAGCTCCTCCGACTCTGAGCCCGCACCCGCTGCCACGGCCGCCCCCACGAAGGAGGTCCAGGAGCAGGAAGCCGCCGCCACGGCCAAGGTCAAGCCCGTGAGCACTGCCGCGCCTGCCGCCACTTCTGTCCCGTCCACCGGAAACTCCAAGGAGACTGCTTCTCAGTGGGCTCAGTGCGGAGGAAAGAGCTGGCAGGGTGCGACGAGCTGTGTCTCTGGATTCAAGTGTGTTGCTCACAATGAGTATTACTCTCAGTGCCTGTAAGAGACCAGTGATCGATCGACGTGAAGGGATGTCTATCTACCAGACAAGCCGATGAATAGACTATTCATGTTGACTGATCACTTGCTGAATTACGTGGTACAATGGATGTGACATTTCGAGTTTGCCATGGATCGCCACTCTCAACTCCTAATCGAGACATGCAGGGAATGGAATAGAAGGGCGCGCTGCATGCTGACATGATCTCGGCAAGGCGCACAATTGACATTTACCGGTGGGTACTTGAATCCTTGGATGAATGCTTGGCATCCGAGTATAAGAGGGATCGAGAGGAATACACTCGTTCCCAGGAGCTAGAAATCAACCATTTACTCTTGTATTCATCATGGGCCACATTGATCTTCACCACGAGCTTGACGCCGTGTGTTCGGCCATTCAAGCCATCGCCAGTCGCTTGGGATCGACAACCCAAGACGTCGCCAATGACCCCATCATCAAGATTGCCCAACCTGAAGATGTGCCTCATCTCCGAGAAATCGGCACCCCTGGACCAGCCCATTTGATCGACCATGTGCTCGAGGAGGCCTTTGCCGCCTTTGACAACCGCATGCGTGTCAACCATCCGCGATTCATGGGCTTGATCCCCTCGCCTACTTCGCCTGTTGCTTGGCTAGGCGACATCGTTGCCAGCGCCTTCAACGCTCTCGGGGCGTCCAAACTCCAGGCTTCTGGTCCGGTGGTTATTGAAAAGACCCTGATAGAATGGCTGGCCTCGCGGGTCGGGTTCCCATCTACTGCGGGAGGCGTCTGTGTCTCTGGCGGTTCAATGGCCAATCTGATGGGCATTGTTCTTGCTCGGGACCACTGCGTGCCTCACGGAGAACAGCACCGAGCTGTCGCCTACTTATCGGATCAGACCCATTACTCGGTGGCCAAAGCACTCCGACTGGTTGGCTTTGATAAACAGCGGATCCGACGACTACCCGCCGATGAAGCCTTTCGACTAGATCCTACCCGGTTATCTGAGGCTATCCAGAACGACCGCAGAGATGGCTTGATACCTTTTCTTGTGGTGGGCACTTGTGGGACGACCAACACGGGTGCCATCGACCCTCTGAGAGAGATATCAGAGATTTGCGAGAGTGAAGGAATCTGGCTGCACGTGGATGGTGCATTTGGTGCTTCTGCATCTCTGTCTGCTACTCGTCACGACGTTGTCGACGAGCTCAAGTTCGCCGACAGCATGTCCTGGGATGCCCACAAGTGGCTCTTCCAGACATACAGCTGCGGCCTCCTCCTCGTCAAGAACAAGAGCAATCTCGTCAGGAGCTTCGCCAACGAGGGGGACTACCTCCGTGACGGAGTTGCCATAGAGGATGAGGATATCCCCAACTTTTGGAACTACACCATGGAGCTCACGAGGCCGGCGTCAAGGGCGATGAAGTTGTGGTTTACTCTGAGAGTTCTGGGGGTTGATAGGATTGGTAAGATGCTTGATCACGGGTTTGATCTTGCGGAGAGGGCGGAGCGGGAGTTGAGGAAATTGCCGGACTGGAAAATCATGAGTTCTGCGAGTTTGGGCGTGGTCACGTTTCGGTATGAACCTGAGGGGAAGACGGAAGATGAACTTGAGGTTCTTAATACGGCAGTTTCAAAGGGGCTGATTTCGAGCAATACGGCGGGTATTTTGACTACAAAGGTGCTTGGAAAGGTGGCGTTGCGGATCTGTTCGTTGAGTCCTCATTTGTCACTTGATGAAATGGGGGAGATAATTCAAGAGGCAGATAACTTGGCCAGGGGATACGGGAAGACGGTCAACGGAGCAGTGAACTCTAATTAAACGATATAGAAGATTTAGTATAGAATACACTCTAACTAAATAGATAAAAGACCACTCAATCCAGATCGAAATCAACATTTGTTCAACTTCCAAGGTATAGGGTAGGCACCTCCAAAGACTCGGCCCGAGACACTCCGACCTCCCCACAACTCCAAACTCCACTTGCCGAGGCTCGTCTCTGACACGAGATGCTCAACTCAGCATGTCTGAACAAAACGAAACGCCAGTGCCAACCACGCCGAGGGCCTTCAAGCGTGCCTCCGTGGCATGCAAGGCCTGCAATCTGAGAAAAGTGCGATGCACGGTCACATTGTCCGGCCCGCCCTGTGCCAATTGCTCTGTCGACGGCATCGCATGTGAGGTGCTGGGACGCAAGAGACGACGGTAAGAATGCTTTTGCTTCTAGAAAGACAGTGCATGCTTTCGACTGATGGTGACCGAGTCGAAGAAATACCGATCTTTTGGTCCCTGAAACGGAGTCTCATAATGCTCCGCAGAGACCAGAACGTGAACGAGATAGGGAGACGAAACAGTCGAGGAGAGCATCTGATGCAGCGACAGAAGTAGCTGGCAAAGACGCAACTTTGCAGTCAAGAATTGATTTCAAGAGTCAACTCGGCAAGGCTACAGACGACCAGTCCGGGAGATCCGACTCATTGCCAGACCTCCAAGCCGGTTTGGCAGACCCGCCAGACTCGGAGCGGACGTCGACGACTCAAGAGCCTAGAGACTCGCCGTGCGCGGTGGGAGAGGACAGCTCAGCTTATGCCGACACATTGGAGAGTCAAGCCGACCATGGAGGAGACCGTGTTCCCTTTTATCCAGGTACGCCACTTGCCCTTGATGATACCCAGGACCCTTTACATGATCTCATTGTTTCTGTCGATACAGGCGATCGGAGAGGCCCAGCATTTGTCATGGACATCTGCGAGCCTCACAGATCCTCAAAGAGCCACCACTTCCTCGTCCCCATGCCGTCCGTCATATCCATGCTCCCAGAGGACATGAACTACCTCCGTATCAAAGGCGCCTTTGCGCTGCCCCCTCCCCGGATCAGGGACGCGCTTGTCCGGTCGTACTTTCACCACGTCCACCCGTTCGCCCCGATTCTTGATGTCAAGAGGTTTATTCTGGGATATGAAAAGGGCAAGACGAGTCTGTTGCTTCTCTGGAGCATGTTTCTCACCTCGGCAAGCGTGAGTTTGGCTTTCAAGTCTGGTTTTGACTGACCAACATGAGTAGTTTCTTGAACAGGAGTACTTTACTGACGACTTTTTCCCTTCGCGGAGGACATTGAAAAGAGCCGCCTATGGACGAGCCAAGGTGAGCAACAGCACTAGCATAGCAATCCCGGCTGACAGATCCACTGGCACTCTACGATGCCGAGTACGAAAAGAACAAGGTGACGCTGATCCAATCCGTATTCCTCATGAGCCACTGGTACACGAGCAGCACCGAGGACCGTACCGGGCCGTGGCACTGGAACGGCATCGCCATCAGCCTCTCGCATACAATAGGCTTGCACCGACTCTCCGAGTCCTCACAGTCGGAAGCAGATGTATATAATCCTGTGTGGCGACGACTCTGGTGGAGCATCTACTGTAGAGAAGTATGGCTCTCCCTTGGCCAGGGCAGACCTACAAGGATTCGCCTTGACGACTCGGATACCCTCATGCCGTCGGTCTACGACGATGATCTTTCCCTGTCGCAGCAGCCGACACTCGATGCTGAGCTGCAGTCGAAATATCTCCCCGACGAGTTCAACGCTCTTCTGGAAATGTGGTGCTCGCTCGTCCGGCTGACCATTGCCCTCGGCACGATCCTGCTGATCAATTACCGACCAAAGGGATCAAGTCTACCCGGCGACGAGCTTGAAAAATACGAAAAGGCCGTTCGTGCCTGCGAGGTCAACTTTCCAACAAATGGCCCTCACAGCAAAGTCCTGGCATCCCATGTCTACCAGTTCAAGCTCTTCTTTGAGTGCGTCAGCTCAGGTCTTGGTCTACGTCACGGGCTAATTATCTGTAGAGCAACCATTATTACCCTGTATAGGGCGAACATCCTCGACACATCGAGTTCCATGCCTGAGAGCCAGGTAGACATGCTGAGATCACTGTCACGCCAGAAAGCGAGAGCTGCTGCGGCGAGAGCTAGTGCAGCTGTCAGCTCCATTCTTGCCGAGGACCTGGCTGGACTATGCCACACAATCACGTACGATCTCTTGAATGCTTGTCTTTGATGTCGCTGACTCATTTCACAGGGTCCTGGCACTTGGTCCGCCCATGCAGATACACCTCTTTGAGTCGACATCGGCTAAACCAATGGAGAGAGAAATGGGCAAGCACAACCTCGGACTCTGCATGCTTGCCATGAACGAGATGCGCAGGTCGTACGTCTCGGCAGATGCAGCCTACAAGCTCTTTGAACGGGCAAGCGACAAGATCAGGAACGCCTCGCTGTATCAGTTGCCAGTCACGAGCCCAACTGAGCCGCAGATGGACATGAACCATGGACCAGTGGATGAGGCATCCGGGGAACAGGACCAGCTTATAACGGATATCATGGCGAGTTTCTGGGGGCCGTTGAGCCGTGAGCCGGTGGGCGATGACGTTGCGATGCAGTAAGTGACGCCCGTCAGGCAGTGCATATGGCTAACTGGAGATAGTACCGAGGACTGGTTGGATATCCAAGAGATGGATAGGAATTGGACCGGTGACGATTTCAACCTGCTGTGAGGGAGCAATGATCAACAGCCCTGAGTGGAGTTGACGTTAACCTTTGGCTAATGCACTCCATCAGCGCTTGGCCAACGCAGCGTCAGGCTCAGGCCGGGATCATGTCGGGAACCATGTCGATGCACAGACCCGTCGCTGTGGGGGATGCAACATCAATCGGGGGAGATGTCAGAGACGATTGGCCCGGAGCGTATACGAGGATGGATGGTGTTGGCTGCGATGTTGTCCTCCCCTGGTCTGGGTGGTGGTGCGACTCTATTTTGAGAGATTTACTACGTACTGACCGCCTTGTCAAGGGAGTTATTGTCACTGTGAACGGTTAAATTGACTATTCGATGCTAAATCCCCTGCTACTGGGATCACTGACCGGCAGCAGCCATGACAAGATGCGGGTGTCCTCATGCAGACCAGTAACAATCCTCGTCCAGGCCAATGAAACGCTGCCAACTAGTTGCTCATGCCAGCGTTGTCATACTGCAACGGCAGCATGCACTACCCCCTTCCCCGCCCTGCCGTCAGTTAAAACTCTTTTCACGGCCGCCGAGAGTGAGCTTCATTGACTGACCTTTTCATTTCTCCCACCGCCAAGATGACAGGCAGCAGTCCCGAGAAAGGACGTTCTTCGCCGATATCTAATCCCGCCCAGGAGCAGGTCATCGAGGCCGACGACCCTGGATCGGATAACGATGCCGACTCTGCACTGGGACTGGATGCCGAGAGCTCGACTGCCTCGGTCACGTCGAGTATCCTGCAGTATAGGACGATCCAGGGGCGGACATACCACAGCGAGAGAGGGAATGCCTTTTACTGGTGGGCTCTGATGCCGTGGTCGTCGACGTTGACTCACTGGCTTTAGGGGATCCAACGATGAGCCTCAGAGCGAGGCCATGGATATCATGTGAGAATACCTGCAACACTGTCAAAGAAGATTCTTACGTGAAAGCCACCACATGTGGACGCTCGCTCAGGACGGCAAACTCTACCTAGCACCCCTGGGGGCAAACATCGAGGTGAGTCTTGCCATTAACTAGACATCTCGCTGCTAATAGTCGATAAGAAAGCACTGGATATTGGCTGTGGAACTGGTAAGTCTTTTTTTTTTTATGTCTCGTTCTATTCTGACTCTCCTCAGGTATATGGGCCATGTAAGACATCCCGTCAACTTGATGTCAGAACTAACATCCTTGGAGTGACTTCGCCGACGAGTTTCCCGGCTGTGAAGTTATCGGCACAGATGTCTCGCCCATTCAACCGTCCTGGGTACCCCCCAATCTGAAATTGTGAGCTATTTGCTGTACTTCTAGTATTCTATCTGACATGATCTTAGCGAAATCGACGACTGTACCCAGGAGTGGACCTTTACGCCTGGATCTGTTGACTATGTCCATATTCGATACCTCGTCGGCACAATCCCCGACTGGACTGAACTCTTCAAGCAAGCCCACAAGACACTCAAGTCCGGTGGATGGCTAGAAAGCTTCGAGGCTTCGCCCACCATCGAGAGCGACGATGGGACTGTTACGCCCGAGTCGGCGCTGGGTCAGTGGGACAAGATCTTTATCGAGGGATCTAAGACTACCGGCCGGACATTTACGGTCCTTGCGGATAATCTTCAGAGAAAGGCCATGGAGGAAGCTGGCTTTGTTGATATCCAGGAGTGGAACTACAAGGTCTGCCCTATCCTCACTGTGTGATCGAAACTAACTCGTTCAAGTGCCCCATTAGCCCCTGGCCAAAGGACCCCAAGCTCAAAGAGATGGGCCAGTTCGGACAGCTGTTTGCGACGCAGGATACAGAGGGGCTGCTGACGTTTGTGGCAAACGTGTTGGGATGGTCAAGAGAAGAGTTCCATGTCTATATTGGACAGTTCCGGCGGGAGATCAAGGACAGGAGGAATCATCCTTACTTTCGTATCAGGGTTCTCTGGGGACGAAAGCCGTAGATTGGGACGTTCTGTATGGGGACGAATAGATGAGCTCGTTTCAGTGATGCAGAACTCCAACCTTGCATTAAGGCTGGGTCTATGCTAGATATACAACTCGATCTGAAGAAACCCTTCTGAAATGCCCCAGAAACCCACCACCAATGTCGACTCGTCCCCCCTTTTGTGTGCTGGCCAACTCCTTCCATTCGTTGACGGGTAGAAATCCCCCAGTAATGTCGGTGCATAGAATCCCTATACGTTGATACCTCGTCTCTTTCTCGTCGACAGGCTTCACAACCAGGAACGACCTCATCCATGACGGTCCGTCATACGCAACATCCAGTCTCTCGTAACTCAGCAGGTGAACCACCAGAATATCCCGGCCGTCCCAATCACTCGAAAAGACCGAGTCGTTGCAGAGGTCCCACTGAAAGGGATAGACCCCGCCAATGCCAGACTTGGCCTCATCTTGGAGCGAGAACCCTAGGACCTTCTTCCCAGAAGACTTGTCCCTTGTACAATGCAATGTGGCCCTGGCAGCTGGTGCAGCGATTAAAAGGACTCCCACTTCCAACTTTCCCGAAAGCGAAGGCTCGCTCGGGATGCATTGATGGACACGGACTTGTGCTGCGTTGACTCGCAGCATGGACTTGTGGCCTCGCTCACCCCATGGACCCTGAGTAAAGTAGAATATCATATAGTCGAATGATATCCGCCCTTGGACCGATGCCCACGACCAAGACGGCGTGTCGTGCAACGTCTTTGGCTTGTCTGTTATTCCCCCCGTCGCCCAGCAAAGCCAGAAGAGCAATCCTTCTTCCCACAGACCTGCGAGATATCTCCCCGACGGCCGAGACTGCCTCACCAACGTTGCAATCCCTGAAAGAGCTGGTAGTTGATCGCTGATGAAAGTAAAGTTCAGGCTGGTGAGGTTCTGGATCTGTCCAACCCAGAGGAGAACCATCTCGTCGACTCGCATCCGGGAATTGGTGATTGCCAGCCCTTGGTTCGCTGTGTTGGCTCCTGACGGGTTCATCTCGAGAGCGGCCTTTCCGCCGCCGCACTGGCAGGATACTTCCTCGTGGCATTCCCAGTGGATTTCTCTCGGGCCAAAGTGAAGGAATCGTCGGGAGAGGATGCGCTCCTGGTAGACCCAGCCTCTGGACAAGAGAGGAAACCTGTCAACGATCTTGTCCCCGTCCTCTAGGACGTCGTGAAGATGGGCTACTGGCCTGCGAGCACCGACCAGGAACTGGCTTTGGGACTTGGAATCAACTCCTCTAATGTCGATTGACGTTTCTTCTAGGGGAGTTGCATGGTATAGACCGCCTTTTCCGTCTGTCGACCCGGTCGCGGCGATGGTGAACTCGCTGTTTGTATAGTATGATGACATCTTGAGTGCCTCTGTTGCCCAGTCTTCAGAACTATTCTGGATGATGCACAGCGAGTCAATCCAGATGTTTTCCATCCCCATTTGGGCTGAAAATACAATGGCATCTTGAAATGTCCTTGAGAGTTCAAACCACGGGATTTGGACCTTGTAGTCGTCCATGTTGGTCGTCTTGGTGGTGATGATGGGATTCTTTCCCCAACAGTGACTCAGGCAAACGTATTCTCCTGATTCTCCGTCGGTCGTCTCATGCAGGCGTACAGTTGGAATTTCAGAAGGACCGAATGACGAGGCTTGTTTGCTGATTCGGATGACACGGCTGGGTAGAGTTGGTGCGTGCTGGATGGCGCACTTTGGGTGTTTAACTCGACAATCGGCCAGCCATGTCTGAGCTTGTTGGATTGCGTTCTCGAGATCATATCTGACATGGTCTGCAGGGCCTACCAGATCCCAAGGACATTCTTCGTCTGCCAACTAGTTAGTCAGAATACTGGCTTTGTGTTGGTGGCAGTTTACCTCGACACGAGAATATCTCGATAAACTTGTTGTCCCTGGTGGCATGTCTGACGTCCTCATCCGGGTGGAACAGATCCCATCTCATCGGGCCCTCAAAGCCATGAAACGCGAGCCGATAGTCCCCTGGGGAATTGACCGCATACGGGTAGCAATGCTCCAGCGCCTTGAGGAGGACGTGGCAGGTAGAGCACCCATCAGAAGCCGTCTGCGCTATTTCCCGCGGCCGGCTGAAGAAGATGTCAAAGGGGGTTCGCTGAAGTTGATCCCACACAAAGTCGCGGCAGCTGGGACATCCCATGCCACGGCGTCGACGACCGCGGGAGGCCATGTTCGGGTATCTGTCAAGTTGGATCTCGATGATGACGGTGAGAGATTGCGGGGAAGGCTGAGACTTGGTGCTGAATTTTACTGGTTCCTGCATGGAGGCTGCAGGGCCATGATATTATTCTCTATTTCTGTCTATTCAATAAACGCCACTTCAACCCCATTCTACCTCTCCGGTAGAATCTCAGTAATGTTGCTTTTCGCCAGCTTATCCGTCTCATCCAGCACCTCCACCATCCGCTGCCTTGCTTCAGACTGCTCAAGCCTGGCCTTCCCCATATGCTCCATGGCCACACAGACAACCGACTCCATCAGACGCAGCGCCAACGAACCAGCCGCCCCATGCTCATAGAAAGCAGGCGTCTCATTCGCCTCGAGCAACCAGGCCACTCCATCCGTGTCGATGAGAAAGTCCACAGCGAATAACTCGAAGCACTTGTCCAACGGCGTAAACTTGTCAGCCATGGTATGAGCAGCCGCGCGGAACAACTCCGCCGAGATATCGCAGGCCTGCTGGAAGATTTCCGCCTTCCAGTCCCCGGGGAGCAAATCATCAGGTAAGTCTGTAAAGTCCCTCATGGACTGCTTGCTAACGAACTCGTCCTCCTCCTGGAGAGCGGTGTTGGTGAGGGATGACCTCAGACCGGGGTTCTTCCACGGTGGCTCGTAATCCTGAGAGGCGAGAAGAGCGAGCATCTCTCGAAAGACGTGTACTTTTAGGCGTCCGATGGATAAGACGTAGGCGCGGACATGCCATTTTCGATTCTCAACGGGGGGAATAGAAACGATGTATCTCTGGGCGACAAATTCGCGCATCTGAGCAGATGGGATCCTCTCGTTCTCGTCGATGAACAGCTGCTGGGTGGAGTTGCTCCTCAGGGACGTTCCGTTGACGCTAAGATGTCCAGTAGCGGTGATGAGGGCATCCAGGGAATTGAGACCGGGGGTGGACAGAGTTGGGTTGAAGCCATCATCAGACTGGTCCTTTTTCTCGTTGACAACGGACTCGGCATCTTCGTCGCTTTCCTCGATATTCGCTGCAAGTTCCAGATTGCTCGCGAGTTCTTCCACGGTGCTAAAGATGCGGATTCCAGCACCGCAGTCAATCATGGCCGGCTTGAGAATCCACCACTCCCGTTCCGACGCGTCCTTTTCCTCATTCTCTTCCAGAGAGTACATCAATGTGAGATCGTCGGCTGCAGCCAGAGCATCATCAACATACTCGCTATAGTCAAGGGACAATCGGACCGTGGCTGGGACATGGCCCCTCAGGACGCTCTCTGGCCTCTTTGTCGTCCAGTAGTCGACTACGCTGGCGAGACAATCCTTCCTGGCTAGGGCGTCGCTGTTTGGGTACGCGTTGATGAGGCCAATGTCGACCTTGTTCAGAACAGCAAAGTGCTTGTTGAGATGCCAGCCGTCGCACAGCTGGAAAACAGTCTCTGGGTTGGTCGGGAATGTTGCAAAGTCGTCGTGGAAGACTGCATCTGGCACATGTCCCCGGATGAAGGCCTTGACGTGCTCATCGAGCCAGGGATTGGCCCCGTTGATATAGACGTCCATGGTACTTCTTTCAGTCCTTAACGTGAGTCTTCTTCTGGAGGGAGAGCAGCTTGACGGGGGATCGTGATTCGAATAGATAGATGTTCCATATGGTCGACGATTGTAGGCATGGGGCAGCGGAACCGGAGGGACAGCGAGGCCTGCACTCTGAGGCAACAGACGGAATGGCCTTTATAAGAATTTCTCGCTCCCGGCAGTCGCCAAGTCCATCCTCCAGACAGCAAGCACAGGCTGCCAAGAAGCCAGGATCCCAATTACCTAACCGTGGCCCACAGCCGTCATTACTTTGTAACTCGTCTATTGGATGGCATGTTTACAAACGTAAGCATTGCCAACCAAGTTCATGATCTTGAATCACCTCTGGGCGAAATGCCTGATCTGCCCTTCACCGATTGTTTTCAGGGGGAGAAGCGGCACGAGCCCCTGACCCTGCAGTGAGGTCCTTGCTTTGAATTTTGATTCTGCCGAGTTTGGCATTGGCCCCCTTGTCTCTGAATTCCCCAGCTACTCTACTGTCCCTGCCAAAATCTCCCTCTCAATAGCCTCTCCCAGATCTCTCGTGTTTCCCTTGCCTCCCATATCCGCTGTCAATATACCCGCATCAGACCTGGCAAGCACCTTCTCAATGGCCGCCAGCATGGCCGCCGCAGCATCCTGGAACCCAAAGTGAGAGAGCATCATCTGACCCGCCCAGATCACACCGATAGGGTTCGCGATCCCCTTGCCAGCGATATCCGGGGCACTCCCGTGGACCGGCTCGAACAAGCTGGGGAACTTGCCAGTGGGATTGATATTGGCAGAGGGCGCAACCCCGATCGTTCCTGTACAGGCTGGACCGAGGTCGGAAAGAATGTCGCCAAAGAGGTTACTCCCTACGACCACGTCAAAGATCTGAGGCCGCTGGACGAAGTGAGCCGTGAGGATATCAATGTGGTACTTTTCAACAGCCACGTCGGGGTACTTCTTGTGCATCTCGGCGACACGAGAATCCCAGTACGGCATTGTGATGCTGATGCCGTTGCTCTTTGTTGCGCTCGTGAGCTTCTTGCGCGGACGGCTCTGTGCGAGGTCAAACGCATATCGAAGAACCCTATCGACGCCGACGCGCGTCATCACCGTCTCCTGCATGACCGTTTCCCTCTCTGTCCCTTCAAACATGATTCCTCCGATGCTGCTGTACTCGCCCTCGGTGTTTTCCCGCACGATCCAAAAGTCAATGTCGCCGGGCTTGCGGCCAGCAAGAGGAGAGGCGATGCCCGGCATCAACCGACACGGTCGGAGGTTGATGTACTGGTCAAACTCTCGACGGAACTTGAGCAGGCTGCCCCAGAGGCTGACATTGTCGGGGACTTGATCGGGCATGCCGACTGCGCCGAAATAGATGGCGTCGAACTTGGACAGGGTCTCCTTCCAGTCGTCCGGTAGCATGGAACCGTGCTTGTCGTAGTAGTCGCAGCTGGAAAAGTCAAACTCCTCGAAGTCGAGCGTGATGTCGAACTTTTTCGCTGCGGCTTGGAGGCACCGCACTCCGTAGGGCATCACCTCGACGCCGATGCCGTCGCCTGGGATGACGGCAATCTTTAAAGACTTGGAAACCATGGTGATAAGAAATGTTGGATGTGGAGGCGGGATGAGAGTTAGTCGCACGAGGTGACGTTGAAGAAAAGACGCATGTTTATATGCGAGGGGTTCGGTAAAATAAATAACCGACCAGTCAATCACGAGTGCCTTCGGAAGGCGAGCACCGCTTCACTGCAGAACTCGACGCGTACAAGGAATGGAGGTATAATAATATTGTCTCGGGTCAAGTGAGGCTGGGTTGCTTCAATTGTCAATCCCTGATTGAACTTTGCGTATAGACTACATAGATCTCTGGCCAGTACTCAATCCTACTTGAAGAACCTCTGGATAGCAGAAACGACATCGTCTGGCGCCTGCTCCGGAATGTAGTGCCCAGAGTCAACACTATAGCCCTCGACCGGCACACCAGGCTCCGTCACGGCCCGCCACTCCTTCACCGCATCAAACCCCTTCTCAATAACCCCGTGCTTCCCCCAAATGATGAGCAGAGGGCAACGCACCAGGCGACCTCTGTCCAGATCCTCTCTTGCCTCGTCCAAGTCCACTGTGGCGCTCGCCCGGTAATCATTGCACATTGCGTGAACCGCCGCCGGATCCTCCATGTTCTTGACGTACACGTCAAAACACTCCTTGTCAAAGATCTGCAGCCCAGTCTGCTGGCGTCCGCCCATGAACAGCTCGGTGAATTCCCTTGGCTTCGCCGAGATGAGCGTCTCGGGAAGGGGTGCTTCCTGGATGAGAAAGAACCAGTGGAAGTAAGCCCGGGCAAAGTCCAAATCGGTCTTTGTGTACATGGCTAGGGTTGGACAGATGTCGAGCAGGATTGCCTTGCGAACTCGGTTGGGATGATCAACGCAGAGTTTGTGCGCCACTCGCGCGCCGCGATCATGCGCGCAGACGTAGAATGAGCCCTTGAAGCCCAGGGCGTCCATCGCGTCAAGGCAATCACGCGCCATGGCGCTCTTTGCGTACGCCTCCACACCCGCTGGCTTGGAGGTTTGCCCATAGCCGCGGATGTCGATCAGGACGACGGTGTACTCCTCAAGTAGTTTAGGGGCAACGCGGTGCCAGATATGGAGGGTCTGAGGGAAACCATGGACGAGAAGGAGGGGTGGCTTCGAGGAAGATGAGTCGCCGCTCTTCAGCCCGTGGATCACCACCTCTGGGTTGGATCGGGATTTGGTGGAAAATGGTTCAAATTGGGGGAACATGATGAAACGTTGTTGATGATGTACTGACTCTTGACTTCGGTTGGAGAAGATGATAAAGTGGCGGACACGCCCTTTCGAGAACATGCCATTAATAATCATCCAGCTTCGGTCAAACCCCTCGTTTTGCCGCGGTCTGGAGGGGCGATGCCGTCATGATTTGGACTGGACGGCTGAACGTTTAAGCGATGTCTCACATCGGGCTTATGATCCGCCGACCTTGATGCATCTGGGTTAAAGGACCCAGAGAGTCACGATATTAAACAAAATAAAGGCCAAGTCTCATGGGACTTATGTTGGCAGCAATGCGAGTTTTCATATTCATATGTGAAAGAAGATTGATGCCTAGTAGTTCGGGGGATTACTATGTGATGTGGCATTGGGCATGATAGCTCTTATGTTATAATTATTGTTGGGCGGTAGCCTGAGGCAGCCACCGACCCACAGGGGTCATCCCTCGCCTTGAGGAGCCGCAGCCTAGCTTAGCTTCCACAATGCACACACATGTCACATTCCACAGGTTATGAGCCCGGCGCTTTCGCGCATACATTTTTTGATACCTTCGAAATGAAGCTATTGTCACCTTCCTTTTTTCCTCTTTAGGCTCTTTTGAACGATTTCGGGCGATTGAGAGACCCCATTTTCCCCGCACCCACAACGCGACCGTGGAGTGCAACAACAACAACGCCCACAACACGACCG
>JABFEP010000526.1:0-20025 GCA_013618265.1 Fusarium albidum
CCTCCCTCTCGCCCCTTCCAACCCATATCATATCCTGCTGCCCAAATTTTTTTTGCCGATTCCTCTTAAAATCCTCACCATCAATCAACCTCCCTGGTCCGGTGGAAATATCCTCACCAGACCCCGTTCCACTTGCATCAGCATTGGATCACGTCCTGTGTTAATATAATCACAGAGACCCTCTCCTCTCCTCTTCTTTTCTTCTCGCCGCCGCCGCGCCGGATCGTAGCCTGTCTCAGACGCCTACGATCGCCTTCGTCGGTACGACCTCCACTCCTTGTTCGCCTGTGATCGATCCGGCCTGCCTCGACCTCCCCTCGAGCCGCCCTTCGATCTTCCCGTCGCTTCTTTTCGCGCATTCTTCCTGATCGCGGTTTTTTCACCATCCTGCGTCTTCGCCGTTTGTCGGACTCGTTGCCCCCGCTGCGTACTCGAGCCTTTCGACAAGTCCCGGACCCGGCGCTCTCGATTCCGCTTTCTCCCTCTTCGCCCACAAAAAAAAAAAAAACACCACAACTCTCACCCATCGCGAACGACGACGAACTCCCCTTATGACGTCGCCTGCCAACCAGCAGAACCCCATCCCGGCGACAAACACCACCGCGACTTCGGCTACTTCTTATGCCTCCGCTGCAGGTGCGCCCAAGAAGCCAGCCCAGACCCCTATAGTCGCGACGGGATCCCACCCTCCTGTGGTGGTCGGTGCATCGTCGTCCTCCACGCAGAATGCGAAGGGCGCCTCGTCGTCTCCTGTGAGCGGCAAACCCGCCGTCACCCCCGCTATCCCTGCCGTTGTTCGCGGCAGCGCTAACTTGAACGGCTCTGATCACTCCCGTAAGAGCTCCGTCACCATGGCTGCCAACGGCCCCAACAGCTTCGTCGCCAACGGTGGCCCCGTCGGCGGTGCCAAGTCTGGCATCCAGTTCGGCTTTGATTCTCCTGCCATGGCCCACAGCACTCCTCAGACCGGCAGTGCTGCTCCTATTCCCATTCCCGGTGGCAATGCGCGAGTTCCCTCACCCGCTCACTCACCATCTCCCATTCCTCAACCTTCTGCCAGCGGCGGCCGCCCTCCTTCCGGCCTCCAGCAGGCCAGCGGACAGATGACCTTCGGTAGTCTCGGTAGTGATGGCGAGGTTAGTTCTTCCGATCTTGATCCATTCTCTTGATTCGACTTGCGTGAGATTATCATCTTTGACGGCATGCTGACTCTCGTGCCCTGCAGCGCCACATGAGACAGGGCTCTGTCCCGACGAACCCCAATTCACAGCCCGGTGCTCACTTCCGCCGTGAGTCGGGCCACTCTGGCCAAGGCGACAACGCCGGCCGAGGAAACTTCCAGCCTCAGGGTGGACGCGGACGTAACTTCAACCCCCATGGCAACAACTACAACCAACAGATGGGATATCCTCCCAACAATCAGTTCCGCAACGGTCCTGGCCAGGGTCGAGGCATGCCTCCTCCCTTCCAACCCCAGCCTCGAAACATGGCGTACCCGAACTCCCCTCAACCGACCCGAAGCCCTGCTCTCGTGCCCTCGATGCCCTCGATGCCTTCGATGCCGAATACCCCGAACATGGCTCCTGCTAGCATGCAGCCCAACATGTCCATGCAGACTCCGCCACAGTATCACTATCCGCCTCCCATGGCGCCTCAGCATCAACAAGTACAGTTTCCCTTTCCCCAAGTTGATAAAACCCCCTTCAAGTCCCTCAAAAAGAACAAATCACGCCGCGCAGACCTGGAAAAGTCAGTTCAGGTCGGACGCCCTCAAGAAGATGCGCCGCGACACGTGCCCGGCAGCGAGCTCAACCAGCGTCGTCGTTTCAGTAGGCGTACAGATCAGCCCTGGCGTGAACACGACAGCAGCAACACGCGTGTCTCGTCTCATGGCTCGCTCAGAATCACCTCAGAACCCTCTCCCCCCCAGCTTGATTCATCACGTTATATCGACCTATCGCCTGAACGCGGCTTCTTTGAATACATGCTGACTTTGAAACATCAGAACTTTGGCTACCCACCCCAACATCAGCAGATTGATGCTTACGGACGTCCTCTGCCGATGTCATATGGATACAACAACAACAACATGTACATGGCCCCTCCTCAGGCTAACTCCCCAGGCTACAACCAGACATTTGTTCCTCCTTACCACCAGCAGAGCCACAGCATGTCGAGAACTCCTTCTCAGCCTGAGAGGCCCTTGAGTGCCAACCAGCAGAACCAACCTGTTATTGTTTCCTCAACCCCTCAGCCCCAGAACTCGTCTCTGAAACCCACTGCAAACGCCTTCACGTTGGTTAAGAAGAGCGCCGCCATTCAGATCAAGAACGCTGCCGGTGAGGTCATCGACACGTCTTCTTTTAAGACACCCTCCTCTCCTGCTCCCAGCATCCAGCAGTCCAAGACTCCTCCCGCGGTTACTTCAGCCCCTACCCCACCTCCCAAGTCCGCTACTCCTTCCCATGGTCGCACTGATAGCCATGCTACTGCGAAGACGGCCAAGGAGATTCAAAATGAATTGAAGGAGAAGATCAAGCAGGTTACCCAGGCGCCTCCCAAGGAGGACAAGTCCAAGCCCGCTGAAAACTCTTCTGAGATGCCTGTGGAGAAGCCCGCAGAGAAGCCCGCAGAGAAGCCCGTGGAGACTGAGGCTGAGCCTGTTGCTAAAGCTGAGGCTGAGCCCGAGCCTGCCGCAAAGGCCGAGCCCGAGCCTGAGACCAAGCCTGCCCCTGAGGCCAAGGCTGCTGAATCTGTCCCTAAGACCGAGGAAACCGAAAAGGAGATCGAAAAGCCTGTGGAACCTTCCAAGAAGGACGAGCCTGAGGAAGATGACGTCGATCGCATCATCCGTGAGATGGAGGAGGAAGACGCCCGTCGAGAGAAGGCAGAGGAGGAGCACCGTAAGAAGGTCCAGGCCGAGAAGGCCGCCGCCAAGCTCAAGGCTGAGGAGGGCCGGACCAAGAACGCAGCGGATGCAGACCGGAAGCTTCGCGAACAGGAACGTGAAATGGAGCGCCTCGAGGAGGAGAAGGAGAAACGACGCCAGCAGTCCGAAGCAAGTGGCAAGTCTGGCCCGTCTGTTGCCGACCTCCTTGCACAAGCTCGGACTGGCAAGGAGCCCGAGCCTGCCAAGGTTGACTCTGTTACCGACAAGCTTGCGAACATGAAGCTTGATGGTGACAAGCCGCCCTCCCCCGCTGAGCCCGCCACCCAGAAGCACGAGAAGCGTGGTGCGAAGCCCGCTGCCCTGAACCTGGCACCTCTGCACACGAAACCGATCGAACCACCTCAGCCCAGCGCTGCTCTGCAGTCTCTCAAGTCGGCGCGCTTCCTGAAGGTCATCGAGCAGGACATTTACCCCGCTGGTATCAAGTCCCCCAACCCTGCTCTGAACGTGGCTGTCGCCAAGAAGGGAAAGACGTTCAAGTATGACGCCAACTTCTTGCTGCAGTTCCAGAAGGTCTTCACTGAGCAGCCCTCCCTCGAGTTCCACCAGCAGGTCAAATCTCTCATTGGCGACGGTGAACGCGGTACCCCCAAGACGGGCTCTAACCCCCGTGACCGCGGCTCTCATCGCGGCAATGCCGGCGGCTTCCCCCCGATTGGCGCTTTCATCGCACCCAACCGAACTCTCCCCCCTGGCACTACTTCAGAACTCCGCTTTGCCAACAGCGCCCGCGGCCAGCCCGGTGGTATTGCCAACTTCCAGCGGCCAGGCGGCGCATTCCCTTCATCGGCCTCGATGTCGGGTCGTACCGGCTCTCAGAACCTACCCGGCTCTCCCCGATCGGGTAGCACCCGCGGTCGCAACAGCCGACCCAGAGGTGGCGGTGCCGATGCCAGGGAGGCTCAGGCTGCTAAGACCATGCCTCTGACTGCTGGCCAGGAGCTGAAGCCCATCGCCATCACTGCCACCGGCTGGAAGCCTTCGAGTTTGACCAACAAGGGCAGTCAGGCCCCCGGTGCCACTCCAGGTTATCTCGACCCTGAGATGGTGCAGCGCAAGGTCAAGGCCGCGCTCAACAAGATGACTCCTGAGAAGTTCGACAAGATTGCCGATCAAATTCTGGTTATTGCTTCCCAGTCCAAGGACGAATCTGATGGACGAACTCTCCGACAAGTGATTCAGCTCACCTTTGAGAAGGCCACCGACGAGGCTCACTGGGCCTCCATGTATGCCAGATTCTGCAAGCGTATGCTGGAGACCATGAGCTCCGATGTCCGTGACGAGCGCATCAAGGACAAGAACGGCAACATCGTCAGCGGTGGCAACTTGTTCCGCAAATATCTCCTCAACCGATGTCAGGAAGAGTTCGAGCGAGGCTGGGCCGTCAACCTGCCCGAACCCAAGGAGTCCGAGGAGCAGGATGGCAAGAAGGCCGGCGAGGCTGCGCTCTTGTCGGACGAGTACTACACTGCCGCCGCTGCCAAGCGACGTGGTCTCGGTCTTGTGCAGTTCATTGGTGAGCTCTACAAGCTTGGCATGCTTACTGAGCGAATCATGCACGAATGTGTGCACAAGCTCGTCGACTATAAGGGGGTGCCTGATGAGGCTGAGATTGAGTCGCTCAGCAAGCTGCTCCGGACCATCGGTGCCAACCTCGACGACACCGAGAAGGGTCGCCCCATGATGGATGCCTACTTCCAGCGCATTCAGACGATGGCTGACCTGCCCGACCTGCCCAGCCGCTTGAAGTTCATGCTCATGGACGTTGTCGATCTTCGCAAGGCCCGCTGGGTCTCCAAGGAAACCAACAAGGGCCCCAAGACCCTGGATGAGGTCCGAGCTGAGGTATGTTTTGAGTCGATCTTGTCAAGTGCAAGCACGTGGTGGCTAACCAAGTACAGGCTGAGGCTGCTCAAGCCGCCAAGGCACAAGAGGCCGCCCGCGGCAACCAGCGTGGTGGTGGACGTCCTCATGTTGGACGAGGTGACGCCCGCCACTTCTCCTCTGGCTACGGTAGTCAGACTAGCAACCAGGTCGGTATGGACGACCTGCGTCGGCTGAAGGGCTCCGCCAACCGGACCTTGAGCGGGAACGTCACCCTGGGTCCTGCCTCGATGCTCTCTTCGCGCAGCAACAGCGGAAGACGCCTGGGCCCTGGTGGTTACCTAGGCCGCCCCGGCGAGGATTCTGGCGCCTCCTCGCGTACTGGCACTCCTCCCACTCGGGAGAATACTTCACACTCGAATGCTTTTAGGTAAGTCTCCAACCTGAGGTGTAATCGTATGATATACTGTTGCTAACATATCGTCCCAGTCTTCTTGCAACCATGGATAATGACCATCCAGCCTCGCCCCCGTCTACTTCTGTTTCACCCGCGATGTCGAAGGCTGTCCCTGCTGACAGCGGCAAGAAAGAGAGCGAGTAAAAGTATTCTTCTTCCTTCGGTGTCTTGCATTTCGGGCAGAATAGACCAGGCGGGGCTGTGTTTCTTGCATTTACAGGCTTTTTTCATCAGACGTGTCCTAAAAGTTGCGCACGCATTTTTCTGAACCCATGATACCTTGCCCATAGACAGACGGACATGCCTCTCACCGCGAGAGGAAAGCACTTTTCGGACCAGGGATTTTCTTTCATCATTGTGTTTATTACCACCCACTTTCTGAACCCCTTCCTGAGCATGCCCCAAAGGTGTGCCGGTTGCTTAATGTTGAGGAGGATTTCGGGTTATGGGGGCTTTAGGTGGTTCATGGTTCATGTTTGCCAGCATTGCACTGGCTTCTAGGGGGGCTCACGGAAGAGGTATTGATGGCGAGAAACGCCACACGTTACGTCCACGCCCACGCCCACGCCCACGTTCACTACGCCGGCCCCCCTCTCACACACGCCAAGGGGGTGGGCTTGCGCGGCTGAGGTGGTGTTTTACGGATTTGAGGTTGAAAATTTTTCGGAGCGAGGAGGCGGGACAAGCTGGTTGAACCGGGATGGGCTTTGCCATGGTGGCTTCTGCCTCGGCGATCTCCCGCGCGACAGCCTCTGGCCATGCAACCCCTTCGCTGGCTTTAGATGTTGCCTCGACGATCAGGTCCGAGGGCGCAGGGCAGGAAGAACAAGGGAACAAGACCATGATTTGATGATGTCGACGGGCCCCTTTTGCGCCCCATGGGCATATATATGCGTTTGTACCAAGGGGGGAGGAGAGGACCGGTCGCCACCGGTTCTTCTTCTTGGTGTCGAATGTGTAGGGGCGTTGGGTCTGGTCGAGCTTCGACGGCAAGGGTCTTGACGATGCTTTTGCTGTATATCATCTAATTTCGAAGGGAGCATGAGCCATTGGCAGAAAATCAACATATTTGTTCAAATTATATACCTGACGTCGCCTGTGATTGATCATGAGATTACACATGAAATAGATATGCCCCGCGTATGGTGACTGAACACCAAAGCCCTAGCCTCTTTGCTGCAATGCTAGAGATTTCACACATGAATGGCCCCTTGATACTTGGGGGAGTGTCACATTCAAACAAACTCGTTAGCTACCTTGTATAGACTAGACTTATGACATAGATGCACATTCGTTAATAAGCATCCCGACTCCTGAAACGCCATCCACTCTTGCTATAATAAAGAGCCTGCCTCGAGTTGTTCATTATCCCCCGTCCCTTACAAGCTTGATAAAACAGTCCCGATGCCACACTGATAATAACAATAGCAACCCTTGTGGTGTTCAAGACTCCGTCGACTCCTTTGTCAATTGCCGTCCCTCGCCGTCTCATCCGCTCACATTCATACATTCTCTGCTAAACTCACTCTCTCATGTCGCCAGCTTGAAGCCCAGCTTGCTGAAGAGCGTGTCCATGGCCACCCACTGCCGGCCGCACTTGTCGAGATACCTGTCGACGACGCCCCTGACTGTGCTGAAGCGCACGCGGTTGTGTTCAGCCTGGGCGAGGATGTTCTCGCGGTCCTCCCGGGTCACGTCGGCAGCTGTGGCCTTGGCCTTGGCCTTGTCCACGTCCCAGAGGCTGGCAAAGTAGAGGAGCTGGTTGTAGATTGCCTTCTCGGTGTACTCGTACCGCATGCGCCCGAGGCAGTCCCGCGCGAGGCCCTTGGGCCCGAGACAACGGGTGCCATACACGCTCATCTGGCGAGTTCGGCTGCCGCATTGCGAGTCGTCGCAGACCAGCCAGCCCTCGTAGTAGCGGCTGGTCTGGGTGCGGATGGCGTGCTCCACTTGAGCTACGATGGACAGCGTCGAGATGGTGGCCCCGCAGGCGCTGCAGAGGACACCGGATGCAGAAACGCGGTCAGGGGCGGCGGCGATGCCTTCGAACGGAGAACTGGCCTTGCACTTGCGGCACCTGAGGGAGAGACGGGCGCAGTCACCGAAGCGGACCTCGTCAGGGGTTTGGGAGTCGAGGGGGTGAATCTCCAGGTCGTTGCTCGAGCTGTTCTGCTGGGTCTGGAATGAGCTGTAGCGCTTGATATCCAGTCCAAGCTGCTCGGCCAGCTGCGAAGTCGAGGTGCCGACAATGTTGGCGCAGAGACGCTCGACAGGCGGGAAGATTTGCTTGCCGATATACCATTCAACGTCGGGAAGCAAAGTGGTGTCTGCCTTCAGGTCGGCGGGAGTATAGGCCCGCTTGGGAGCAGGGTCAGAGCTCTTGCTATCGCCGGTGATGATGTACGCAATGACATCGCCCTTGCGGACCGTTTTGCCCTTGGCCAACTCACGGAGCGCGACTTGAACCTGGGGCATGGAGTCGGCGTTGGGATACTCACTGGGCGCCTTGCCAAGCTGTGTATAAATGATGTACTTGTGGACTGGGATTGTCTGCTCGCGCATTTTCCCGGCAATATCTCGCAGATACTCGTGAATGCGAGCTACCGAGACCTCGGCGTCGTCTCCAGAAAGAATCTCGTCCAGCAGATGCTTGGAAATCTCCTTGGAAAGGGCACAGTATTCTCGGCGCTTCATGTCGAGACCCTTCACCTCCATCTTCTCGATGAACTTGCCGTCCTTTTCCACAAGATTGATGGCGGCATACTTCTTCTTCGCTTGCAGGAGAATGCGCCGGAAGACATTGTCGATATCAATCTCCAGTAGCCTGTACTGGTCGTTGACGGCCTTCTTGAAATCGTTGCCGACCTTGAAGGCATCAGCAACGTTGTCAACGTTCGCGTTGATCATGACGGAATCAGTGTCTCCGTAGATGACCTGCAGCGACTTGCTCTCGGCGAGCTCCTTGGTGCTGCGCAGAATCTCTCGACCCTTGAAGGTCGTCAAGACTGCCAGGGGTCGAGCATAGAAGCGAGACTTGGTGTAGCCCAGACATCCGTACATCGAGTTGGCCGTCAGCTTCAACGCGAGTTGCTTGATGTCCCACGTAGCCAGTTGCTCGGGGGTGGCCTTCTTGTCTTTCATGAGACTCTTGACCTGCCGGCGGCGGCTGACGAGAGTAGCAATGAGCCTGGGAAGGATGCCTTGGTCCTTGTTTGTTGGGACTTCAGGAACTGCGTCCTCATCCTCAGCCTACGTGGTTGATTAGCACAAACGCTCAAAACCCCATGGTGAGAGACTACATACCGAAACTGTTCTGTCCACGGTTGTGAAACAGATGTTGAACTCTTGGATGATGGATGGGTACAACGAGTTAAAGTCCATGACAAGCACAAACTTATCGTACAGACCCTTCTCAGGTTCAAAGACGAGGCCGCCCTTGTACTTGTCCTTCTTCTTTCCGTCGGCCGCCTCTTCTCCACGCTGCTCCTCCTCAGCCCGCTGGCGGCCCCGGAAGGTCTGCTTGTCCGGGCAGATGTACTTGTTACGATAGAATTCGTGGAGAAGAATGTACTCGTTTCGTTCTGCCCGGGTTCCAGTGAGGGTTCGGGCCCACGAGTTGCCGGCCAGGTTGGTGAGAACCTTGGTCAGGGGTAACATCTGAACGCTCAGCGCCAGAGCGGCAATGTAGTGGGTGTCAGCCTCCATGTGCGTGATGTAGTCTATGAGGCCCTGCTTCTCTCTGGCCCAGCTGTTTAGGGCTGCTTCGTTATCAAACTCGCGGCGCCGATTGTCCCCTGACAGATACAGACTGCACATTTCGGTCAAGCTCCAAGACTGGCACTTGAACATGACCGACTTCCCGGCGTCGTTGGCAAGATCACAAAGGAGGCGGCCGGCGAGAATCTGGCGTTCTGCGAAGACGTTGCCACCAGCCTTGCCGATGGAAGCCGGCCATGCAGTCCTGCGAAGTCTACCGAGTCGAGACCATTGATGAACCTTCTTGTCGTGCAAGCGGTTGAGGAGAACACTGTAATCGACGCCCTCCAGTTGGTGGCCGAGGATAACATCGGGATCCGCAACGTCAACCTGGGCCAGGAAAAAGCTCAGGATATCGGGTTCCTGCTTCCTCAGCACAATGAGACCCCTGTTTCTCTTCTTTGCGAGCTGATCGAAGCCCAAGGGAAAGCCTTGTCCGTGAGGGCGGATCACCGTAAAGGTGCGGCAGGGAAGCTTCTCTGCGGGGGTGGTGTCGCTTAATGACACCTTTTCATATATCCTGGCACTGATGGCCAGGATCTCTTGCTTGTTCTCCTTTGCATTGAACGCGGTTCTCAGAGAGACACTCATGAGGGTCAGGGGAGGCACATCGAGGTTATCGGACTCGCTCAGTACGGAGATCATGTTGGGATGTTCGGCCAACACCTCGAGCTTGCAGTGGGATGCGTTCCTGATGCTGCCAAAATCGGCGTCTTCGATCTTGAGCCAGCAGGGCCCCATGATGTTCTTCCAGAGAACAAACTGCTCGAAGAGAGCAGTACTGCTGCCAAAGACGTGCGAGTAGGTTTCGCCAGGTTTCGTATCAACCTGCGGCTCTGCCATGGTGGTCAGCTAGGTTGTCCAACACGAGGTAACATCACCTGCGTGGGCACTCACTATTATAAGGGTAGAGAAGCTTCATGTACTGGGCCTCCTTAGGGACACCAGGGAGTTCAAAAGCATACTTTCTGGTACACGCCTTGATTTTGTGCATGCCCACGTTCATTTTGGTCATGATTTCGTCGACTTCGTCATACACGTTCATCATCTCGACCTCTTCAGCCGTCTCCTCGCCGCCTCGCACTCGATACTGCCGTGGCAGGAAGTAGAGCTTTCTGAGGATGTTGTCCACCTTGATGAAACAGCTGACATAGGACCCTGTTTTCTTGTTGAGCACTTTGCCGAAGAGACAAAGGCTGCCGCTGACTTCAGTGTAGTCGGTCCAGAAGAAATTGAGGCTGCCATCTTCCTCGACAGCGTCCTTGTGGTCAATTTTGCCGATCCCCTTGGTTTCAGTCGAGCTTGACACTACGTTGAGCCGCTCAGTGAGCGCATTCCACGAACTCGAGTCGACTGAAGCATCTCCAGCTGCCTTGACCGGGGATGAGGTAGCAGGCGATGGGTAAGGTTCCGGTTTTAGGATCTTCTTGACTGGCCTCGAGCTTGTCAAGTTAACGCTAGCTGCGGCAATGGCGCCAGCATGGGCAACCTCCATCATGTCCTCGTCTTCGTCGTCCTTGGCCTCCTGCTTAATCTGGGCCTTTCTCTGGGCGACTTTGGCGGCGGGAGAAGAGGGTGCCGGGTCGCTCATGGGGATATCGGCGATTTCGATGGGTTCATCGTCAGTGGGAGGAATGAAGCCGTCATCGTGATCTACAGCCGGTGCTGGGGGGGAAGGGACTCGAGTGTCGAGGAGCTTCTTCTTCTTGGACAATGGTTCTGGAGCGGGCGATAGAGCTCTCGCTTTTCGTCGATCCCCAGATCTTTCGATTCTTGAGATGCGCGCAGCAGGAGACGGAATGTTGTTGTCGACCTCGCCGAGCAGGCCGGCAAGGAAATCATCGTCAGCCTTTGTCTTGACAACCTGGAGGGGTTTGGTTAGTGATATGACGGATCTGATCGCATCGTTTGCCTACCTTGGGCTTTGGTTGTGCCCTGCCAGCGCCCTTGGTGAAGTATTCGCTTATGTCTCTGTCGTTGGCGTCTCGTTTTGCTTGCTCCTCCTGGCGGCTCTTTTTGGCTGCGTCTCTTGTAAGAAAGGTGGACTGTTTCTGTGCAGAGGCGGCGAGAAAAACTAACCGGCTTTGCTGGGTCGACCGCGAACCACCGCTTCGCCTTCACTATCCGAGTCGTAGGCTTGCACACGATCCCACTCCTCGCGGCCGTCGTCTGCGTACCCCTCGCCGTTGTCGTCGACGACGAAGTCGTCCTGGTTCAACCGGCCACGAACGATCTCCTTGTATCCGGCCTCGTCAACCTCGTCGTAGAGATTGGAAACTTCGTCAACCTGGTAATTGTCGAAAGCCTTCTTGCCAGACTGGCGAAGCGCTCGAAGCTCGGCGAGCTTGGCTCTGTGAGACATGGCGAGCGTGAATCTTAGGCCGATGGCATATCAGGAGGGAAATTGAGGGGCGATGGGATTCCGAAACAGCTGGACCGGCGTGTATTAGTAGTCGTTTTGGATTGGGGGAAAGGCTATAATCAACGGTGATGGCGAGATGGCGAGGTAGTGGAGGGGACTTGATTGCCTGGTAACGACCACGAGAAAAGTCGCCGCTGGCGGAACGCGTCAAGTCGCGTTCTCATGGTCGCGTTCCTCGTGTCGCTGGTGGGTCCTCGTAGAGTGCTTTCTGAGGTAAGTGTCCAATGGGCGCTTAGAGTTAGGTGTGGCGGTGCGCGGAAGTCCCCTGCACAAGCACTACAGATAGAGTACCTAACCTATGCATAAAAACGGCCTTCAACTTCAGGTACGCACAGTTACGTGTTAGTGCAGTTGGCTATAACCTCCCGGGATTTGAGAAATCCACACTTTCTTTCATTTGATTCCTGTTGGGCAGGGCATACGGATAATACGAGTTCTCATGTCTTTTCAAGTGAAGCCTTCACGGAAGACTGGGGAAATATAGCGATAGTATGCGTTCCAGTCATCTAGCAAGGAATGGCGTGTAGATGGACGACTGAAGATGGGAATTGATATCGATGCACTCAAAAGTTAGGGATTGTATGCGAGAAAGATGCGTAATCGTCAAGAATGCCGTGTTCTCCGTCAATTCTCCCATGTTCTTGTTTACAGCTATGTTGTACATACCGCCACTCCCTTGTAACACTCACCCAATCCACCACAATATAGCTCATGAACTACACACCTATCTTACAGAGGAATACGCCACCATCAGCCATCACTCTTCACCACTGAACCGCAGCACGTCGCACACGAGGGTCGCTACCGAGCACGCCCGGAGGGTTGTCACCAGGCA
The DNA here is from genome assembly GCA_013618265.1 of Fusarium albidum. NCBI lineage: Eukaryota > Fungi > Ascomycota > Sordariomycetes > Hypocreales > Nectriaceae > Fusarium > Fusarium albidum. The sequence goes on from JABFEP010000526.1 coordinate 12,245, forward strand.
GAGGGCCTGCTTGGCGGCGACGACGATCATCAAGAGCTGGCCCCCGACCCTGATGGCGATGATTCTTCCTCACAACCCGATCCTCCCGCTCGTAACGGTCGTGGGTGGGATCAGACCCAGAGGGTCTCCAGCGGGGGCGGCGACCATCACTAGGATGTCGCTCCAGATCGCTGTTCGGCACATCTGAGAATTTGAGCGGCCGTGTGGTGTTCCATATGAATGCATAATCGGGCGATTCATCGTCGTACTTGGTCATGTCATCCAGGGCGTCCTTGGACATTTCATCCTTGGCGTGCTCGGATAAGTCATCCTGGGCAGTGCCGCGGCGCAGCTTGGGCTCGCGCTTCTCGCGGCCCGCGTAGAACTTGTGAATCTCGCGGTTGATGCTTCCGCCGATGGGGCGGATCTCCTTGAGGTCGGCTTCGGGGATCATCTCTTGCTGGATGACCATGTTGAAGGAGGAATACATGATACGAGCAACGGCAATCACCTCGCGCTGGTTGTTGTATAGAATCTTCCTCTCGCTTTCCCCCTGGGCCTTGACCTTGTCGAAGAAGTGGTTCTGGAGCTTGAGATACGGCTCCCACATGCGGGAGAGAGCCCCAGTAATCTGGAGGCCGTACGCCCGCTTGGCGGCAGCGTCTTTTCCCTTTCTGGCTTGCATGCGGAGATGGTAGTGGGTGACCTGGGCCACGCGGAGGTACAGGCGCAGGGCATGGGGGTCGGGGTATCCGAGGCGCTCCATCATGCTGTCGAGGGCGCGGTTGGCGTGCTTGACGGCATTTTCGTCTTTGTTGTTACGGATGCACGCCTCCATGGCCATGCGGTAGAAGCGCGGGTTGATGTGCTCATCGGGGATGATGGGGAGGATATCGGTGGCGTAAAGGCTCGCCTTGGAGACCTTGAGCAAGCCTTGCAGACGCATCCACACGTCCAGGTCCGGGACGACCTTGAACTCGCGGACCAGAAGGTTCCAGTACTTCATCCCGACGGCCCTTAACCTGCAAGTTACGCAGAGTGAGAGCACGAGAGACAAGGTGTTGCGGCCGGGTGTCGCATAGGATCTGCCATGATCCTTCCGATCCTTCCGGGACACCTGAGCATCATTAGAGTCTGCGGGGCGTTGGGAGTTGGATCCTTCGGTCGAAGAATTCATGTTGGGGATATTCATGGCCTGCTCAAGTAGATCGAAAACCTCTCGTTTTTCGCGGGTCTGAGGTGCCAACAACATTAACCGGCCCATGGCGCAGACCATCTCCTCATCCATAACCAGGCGTCCCTTCCGCCACTTCGACATGGCCTCCTCCCAAACAGACTTTCCGCGTCGGATGGCGTTGTTGAGATTTGCCTCCCGCTGCTCAGCGGTTAAGTCTTTTGTATCTTTGACATCGGCCATCGCATTAAACCTTAGGGCGTTAATAATGGTGGTATACGTGTAGGCCGTCGGAGATCGGGTCGACTCGTTGATGGTATCGGCAATGGCAAACATCGAGTCCAGGTCGCCTGCTCGGTTGCAGACATTAAGAACCGCATTGAGGTGAATCGAGTTTGGTTCTAGACGCGAGTCCTTGAGGAGCTTGTTGTAATGCTTCACAGCCTCTGATACGGCCAGCTTCGGGTGCTGTGACTTGGAGAATCCGCGGAACATGATGGTATACGTTTGCAGGTTGGGGAGCTGGGCACGCTTCTTCATCTGCGGTAGAGTTAGCACGCCTGTTCAGGTCTGCCTTCTGGGAGGGAATGCCGCAATGCAACCATACTCACGTCATTGTATAGCCTGATCGCATGGCGGAGCTGTTGCTTCTCCAACATATAATTGATCAAGTGGTTCCATGATACCACAACCTGATGTCTCCTGCTAGCCGTCTGCGTTAAAAGCAAAGCCTCGTCGTATCGGTCTTTTGCCAGCGCCTGCTGGACATATTGTCCAATCTTCCAAGGGTCGTCCATGTATTCCAGCTGCTTCTTGACGCTTCGCTGCAGCTTCAGCTTTGCCTTTTTCGTACTAACGGCTTCGTCTTCTGGTTCAACATCGAGGCTCCTGGGTGCATCGCTTTTTGCTGTAGTCTTCGGCGTTGGCGACGTCGTGGGGTTCGTCGCCGTCCCTGTCGCTGCCGCTGCCACTGTTGCTGTTCCTGTTGCTGTTTCTGCTTCTGTTGTATTAGTAGAGGCGAAGGCCCGCTGAGAATGTTGGAGAGGACGAGGCCGCAGAAGAGCAGCGGATTGAGGAGCAGTGCGTGTTGGAATGAATTGCAGCGCTCTGCGCAAACAGGCGCTACTGGATAGAAGGGCTTCTGCCATGGCAAAAGTCTTCGGACTGGTTGCTTGATGAGCGAAGAGATCGCGCTCTGGGCCGCCCACCTCGGACCTAGATTAATTTTTGCTTTATCTTATCACCAGCCGCCATTCCCACAGCCGTAGTCGGCGCTTAATAAGAGGATGTCGCTCCGGCGGAGTGCGGGACGCACGTGCCTTGCCGCCGGGACGCGCTTAAAGCCACCCCCCTCCCCATCCCCTGGTCACTTAACCCATGCTTGCTTCCTCCAACGAGACACGCGCTCGCTGTCGCATACCCGCGTTTCTTTTCTTCCCAGAGGTCAAGGTGAAGAAGTTCAGGTTCAGGTTCAGAAGAGGCAACGAACGGTCAAGCCAAGCAGCGTTTCTTTCCCCTCTTCCTCACTCAGCTCAACCGCCGAGGCCTTGTGTCCCTTCCAACACCGCTCCACACCGTCAAGGTCACATCTTGACAACCATGTCCAAGGTCGCCACAGACTTCGAAAAGATTATCAATGATGGTAAGCCATGACCGACGACGAATCTCTCTCCCTGGCGTCGAATCTTCTCAATAACAAGCATTCTCCTTCCAGGTCGCGAGCGAAAGAAGAACGAGGCCCTCGCCGACCGCATCTTCTCCAAGAACCGTCGCCAGAGCGCCCCCTCGAAGCTCAGGGCCGCACCAGGCCCGTCACTAGCCAGCCGCGTCGGCGTCAAGAAGGTACACCAGCCTCGGCTCGCTCTCCCATTGCCCAGTCGCAAAGATGTTAAACCCGTCCCGTGATCCAGCAGCGCAACTCCTCTGTCGGCATCCGGTCAAACCCCGCTCTAGGCAACGTCAACGGCGAATGGACCCATGACCTGCACAACTCGGTCAACGGACATGGCCACGGCTCCCTGGGCTCCCTGAGCTCCCGCATCACCGCTCCCGGCGCCCCAGGGAGGAAGGTCGACCGCCGCGCCTCCCGACTCTCTGCTGCGATTGAGCGCATGGAGGCGTCGGCCGATGCGCCGCAGCAAGTCAACGCAGTCAACTCGCAAAGTGCCTCTCCAGGGGACGGTAATCCCATGGGAATGGCCATACGCGGCCTTGCAGGCCCCATCAGCATCATGGCACAGAACTTTGCGCCAGGGACTACGGCCGCTGATATCGAGAGCGCCATGACGCCCGTAGGTGGTGAGATGCTGAGCTGTCGAATCGTCAAGACCAAGCCCATCATGATTGTCGAGATGACCTTCGCTTCGCGCGAAGGTGGCGAGCGAGTCATCGAGACCTTCAACGACAAGACAGTGAGTTGAATTCCTGCCAAGATCTTGCTGACGAACCCTTGCTGACTTGCGCGTCCTTCAGGCCGACGGCAGGATCATCAAGGTCTACCCCAAGATTGGCAGCTCCCAGACCACCTCGGACTCCAACGTCCCTATCAACGCCCCCAGCGGCCCTCGCGGCTCCCGCGGAGCCAAGGGAAACACCAATGACAGCATTGTCGATGGCTCAATGGGCTTCCCCGATCTAATGGACACGTCCACCTCGAACGGCTACTCGTCACGGACTGACCAGCTGTACAGCGATAGGCTTGTTGGCGGCAACCGCAGAGGTCGTAGTGGTCAAAGAGGTCGAAGCGGGAGGTGATGCATTCAACTTGGAGTTCTCCTTTCTTCCTTCGGACCATTGATCATTGAACTTCCTTCGAGGCCTCCTGGGTGTTTACGGCATTAGAAAATTCGCATCTTCTGGAGAGCAGGAAATGGGGATACGTATGGGGTTTGTATTTTTGTTGGGATCGGCGTTTAGGAGCGAGTCAGTCTCTTGTATGCCACTCGCCGCCGAGGTAGATTTTTTTGTCATGGATGGGACGGAGACCACCTTTGCAAAATACCCGTTGGAAACATCATGATGCAAAAAGAGAAAACTGGACCCCGTGAATAACACAGGAGCCGAGAGCAAGACAAAGGGGCAATTCGTTGTATTTTATATCGCGTTCCGTCCTCCGTTCCTCCACCTCACGGGAAGAAGTAAAAAGGAAGTTCCAAAAAGCCTCCGATACAACTACACGATGGGAATCACAACCCAAGAATCTTCCTTGCTATGCAAAGCGCACGTCATCCTCGTACACCAAATCAAGACAGGTAATAATATCTAAACACAGCCCGGCTACATCGCTCCATGGCATGGCTCGGCCTTCGAGAGTGCTCCCAGTCTGTCAGTACTTCGACTCCAACTGATCAGCCAAGCCTAGTTGTTCCACCCCCAGAACCGATACCAGTCAATATAGCCACCACCCAGGGCATGCCCAATTGACTCAGTAGTTGTGTATTGGACACGCCCCTGTCGCGTTAAAGTAAAGAAATCATGAACAAGTGCATCCCCCTTTCCAGTGTGCAACATCTGTCCTATACCAACCAACCCCCTTCGAACCAAGTGCGTGTCCGGTGCGTTTTCAAGATCTCGGATCTCGGATCATCCTCGCTTGAGGCTGGTTGGATGCATCCCCGACATCGAAATGTCATCCATTCGGAGTGATGGTCCGAAGCCCATGGCCTCTTTCCCCGAACTACTCCCTGCCGTAACTGGCTGGTATGGCGGCACGCAAAGGGTGATTCGACACAACGGGTTCTCACCTGTTCGATGCCCTGAGGTGGAGGTAGACGATGCTCCCAACATTAGAGCCGCGCACCAGCCCTATCCAAGTACCAACCGAGGAGGTTCGCAGGTTGCCTTGCCGTTGTGATCGAACATCGACGGCGAATCTAGGCCTGGTGCCCGAATAGGCTCAAAGGTTGGCACGGACATCTGGTCCATCGTTAGGCCAATTCAATGCCAGGTGTTCTGGTTGCCCATAAAACCTTCTTCTAGAGTGCGCTCCTCCAGATTCCGGATGAAGTCCCTGTTGCCCCGGCCTCCCTGCTGCACACGGCTCCCTCTTCGTCCTGCCCCGGTTCGACTTGTATCGACGCCCGCGGCTCCCATGCCTTCGCCTGGTGGCGGGTAGTAGGCCGGACTGGGTTGCAGGCGGATCGGTTGGCTAGGGTCAAGGTGACTGGCTACCCTTTGAATGGCAGCAGGAATGCCGCTTTGCTGTTGCTCCATGGTCGATGCGCGTTGTCGCGTCGGCCTCATGCCACCTTGCTGATACATGTTGGGCTGGGGCATTTGCGCATACTGACCCTGAGTCATTTGCTGAGGCGGTTGCGACATAGCCATCTGACCATACTGACCAGGTTGTTGGCCATATGCCGAAGGCACGGTCCCGTGACTACCGCCGGGAGAGTACATGGAATTATTACCATACATCTGCTGCTGCACATGTCCAGACTGCGGGTACTGACCAGCCGCCATGGACGCATATGCGCCTTGTTGGGCTGCGGAGTTGGCTTGCGCCTGCGCCGCCTGCGCGCGCTGCTTGCTCAGCGCCTCGGCTTGTTGTTGTTGCTGGGTCCCAGGAGCTGGCGATCTGTTGAGCGAGCTTGACTTCAGGTTCATGGGTGGAACAAAAGGACCAGTGAACTTTTGCTGTGTGATAAAAGGATGCAGTTTAGCTTGCTGCGGTGACCATCGCTCCAGGGGGTTGATTGTGAGAAGACCACGGACAAAGTCGATGAAGGCGATGCGGTTGTTCATTTCTGTGTCCCTGGGTAAGCAAACGCCATCTTTGGCATGCATGTGCAATTCGGACATACCTCTGTCAACCTCGCTCTGCTTCATATTCTTCCGCGGCATGGGGTAGGACTTGATGATCTCGGGCAGGGTGTTGGCCTGGAAGTACTTCTTGCTAGGTTGTTCCTTGGTGCCGCGTTCTCGAGCGTACTGCTCCATGCTCTTCAGGTGATAGGTCCGTCGTCCAAACTCGTCTTGTCTTTTCTCAAAGAAATCACCAGCCTGTTTGCCCATTTCGATCATCCAATTGGGTGGGTTACCGAGCATTTCCACGATTCGCGACACCTGGTTGTACTCCGATGATCCCGGGAACAGGGGAAGCCCCAGGAAGAGCTCAACCACAATACAGCCCAGAGACCACATGTCGATAGCTGAGGAGTAAGGGAGGCCAAGTAGGACTTCAGGGGACCGGTAGAATCGGGATTGGATGTAGGTGTAGACGGTCTGTCGCTCGTCGCACGCCGAACCGAAATCAATAATCTTGATGATCGGGCTCTCGAGGTTCTTGAGCAGGATATTTTCAGGTTTCAAGTCGCAGTGGATCAAGCGAGCCTTGTTGAGAAGTGCGAGGCCATTGAGAAGCTGCTGAGCGAATACGCGGACCAAGGTGGTGCTGAGTCCTCGGAACTGATTTTGCTTGATAAGCTCGTAAAGGTTGACGCTCAGAAGCTCGAAGACGAGGCACAGGTGCTGACGATGAATGAAGGTGTCCTTTAGGCGCAGGAGATGATGGTCATCGTTCTTGTCAAGTTTCGTGTTTAGCTACACGCAGCGGTCAGTTCTTGCCAACGGTACAGGCGATCGGGATGCAATCACGTACCAAGTCAAGCACCGATACTTCCATCATGCTCTGGTTGAAGTAGGCAGTCCGGTTCTTGATAACTTTGACGGCCACCACTTCCTGAGTCTTGAGGTTTTGGCACTTGACGACCTGGCCGAAGGTGCCCTGTCCCAAAACATCAAGGATGAGGTAACGGTTCCTAGGGGATGTCAGCGACGCATACACCGGCAGTCGTGGGCCAGACTATGACGTACTTGTGGCCCGCCTCCTCTGAGCCAAGAATATCGTTCACGTAGAGAATGTAATCGCTGTCCTCGTTGTCATAGCCATCGTTCTTGACACCCTTGCTAGGCTTGGTCAAGACTCTGCGGGGGTTACGTGACGATTCGTATTTGAAGCTCGGGTTGCAAATGCGATAGGTAGCAGGCAGATGTACGGTGAGGGCCTGGAGGGGCTGCACAGAGGTGTAAGTAAGCATGGAGCGGGAAGGGGCGAACGGGGAGAATGAAAACTTACGCTGATGAAGCCACCCTCCGGGTTGGCGCGACGGAACGCAGGCTGGGCATTGACCTTTGGCCGCAGGTCAGAGGGAGCCCTGAGCTTCTTAAACTCGGGCACAGGGCCCCTGGCCACAGCCTGGGGAACAGGCCGTCGAGGAGACTTGGGGTCGAGGTTGAAAGCGACATCAAGGTTGGCTACGGCGGACGATGGGTAGCCTTCCTGGCCGCCCGCAGACGCGTATGGGTTGATGGGTGGTAGCTGCTGGCCCTGCTGGTGCTGGCGACCGCCGGGGAAGTAAGGAGACTGAGAGTAGTCGGGCTGGCGCGTGGGCGACTGTCGCTGTGAGGTCGGGCTGGCGAACTGGTTGTTGGAAGCCGACTTGGGGGCGTAGGGCGAGGTGGGGGAGAGTGTCTCCATCGGAGAGTATCGCTGGGAGGCGGACGAGGGCTCTTGGGGGGAGTGGAGGTTGACGGGGCGGCCGCCCGACAGATGAGATTGATGATGGGGCCTCATGGGATACTTAATGCCAGCATGGGCGTCGTGGGCATCGTGCATGGCGACGTCGCC
>JABFEP010000527.1:0-12624 GCA_013618265.1 Fusarium albidum
CCCCCCTCCCTCCCTTCGACTCACCTGACGCACCCACAGCTGTTGGTGTTCTGGCCTGGCTTCATGGCTAATTTCAGAATCAATGTGCCCACAATATACGAAGAGTCGTTCAGGCCGCTCACCAAATTGGGATTGCGTCGCCCAATCTGGCTTCGATCTGGCATGGCCCTCCCTGCAAGCCTCTTGAACAGCTACCAACTTTGTAAAACCCGCTGCAGAACGACACGCGCTGTCATGCTCTGTGGACTTGACGACCCGTGTGTTCTCTCTCTGGGCTGGGGCACTGACTGCCTTTGTTGTGGGTTGTTTCTCCTCCATCTATTCATAGCCCTGGGGCTGGACTCTGGGAAAAGTCGACTAACTAGCCTGGGGACAAGCTTATCATCATGTCTTGGACGCCAAGAACCTGCCCCCAAAGGGTTCATTTTCATCTTGCCTGCTCCCTTCGGCCCTCAGCAGCCCTTCTGGAAATAGTTCTCGACTTGACCACATCTCTCTATCGCCCTCTTCCCGCAAGCGGCCGCGCATCTCATGGCAAATGGCGTCCGCCACACCGTGACTTGCCAGCCGCCTAATCAAATCACTTTAGCTTCACCAACAAGTCTTACGGTCCCCGCCCGCTTTCACGCCCTACCGCCGTCTCAGCGGGTCTGGAGAGGACCTGGGCACAAACTCGGGGTTGGAGAAGTTTCTCCTGCCCTCGCGTCCGGGCCCCATGTCCAGTAGTTGCCTGACTCTCCCTGAAACGAAACAGGTGTCCCCAAAAGGGGCCCCCAGTCCAGAAACACCCCGAGCGGATCAGTTTCCGTTTGCTTGGTCTGGCTCGGGCCAAGGAGAAAAGGAATGGCGGACACGCGATGCCCTGAGACATTTGATGCTCGTCTCGCCTGAATCAATAGAGAGGCTGGACTGGCGACTCCCCTATTCCTGGACCCGCGGGTAAAAGCACCGAGTTCATCAAGAGTTCCAACCCATGGCGCTCAACCCAAGTTTTCCAGTTTAGCAAGTCTGGTGGCTAAAGTCAATGGCGATCTCTCTCCCAGGACAGCGTCGATATCCTCTGAACACGTTTAAGCCGAGTCAATACACGGCCTTGAGCAGCTGTGTTTGGCCCTGGGAATTCTGCCACGTCGCTATATAAGGCTCGAGGACGAGCCATAAATATCTCGACATATACGACTATGAGACTGGGGACGAGACTTTTTTAACGGCCTTGTCTCATCTCATCTCAATGAAGGTAGGGAGAGCACACCAGATCCCTCTCGAAAGCCTTGGATCACGCCTTTGGATACAGTTTCATGCCCCGGAGCTTCCCCGCATCCTGCCTTGTCTTGGACAGGCATGCATATGCTCCTTGCATACTGGTTTCTTCCACTTCCGTGTTGGAATTACAATGCGTCACGGAGCAAGACTGAATTCCTATGGTCTTCCACCGCCCGTTGGAATGGTTGTCGAGGAGAAAACCCCACGCTACTTGGACTCACCAAGTGCCTCTTCCTGGCGGGGGAGGGGCCGGGTGCTGGGTGAGCAAGATATGAGGGCATGACTGGAATGTGAGCTGGGGAAATAAGGTAGGAGATGATTCATCGCCGTACTGGGGGCTGGTTGAGTTTCGACTCGTGGGCTTTGTTTCTCTAGTGACCGTTGCATTGGGGGACTCTCTAGTTGGTTGAGTTCGTGACGTACTTTATGTCCTTGTTCTTTAGCCACTATGTGGTTCGTGACCAACAACAATAGGTCGTGTCCAAGTCAACGTGTTCGTATAGGTACGAGAGCCATGTGAACTTATGGAACATGCTTGTTCTCTTTGATATTGTTCTTGGGCGTCGAGTTGTGTTCGAGTCCTGGCTATCGAACTTGCACGTGGCATATGCCATCCTTTCTACCGGTGTCAGGTGCTGTATGACTGGTTGCAGCGTCGAGCCTTTGTACATGATCTTTCTCGAGTATTCACTTCTCTGCAATCATTACTCCCGGTTACTCTCTTGGTTTGTTGCCGCGGGCCTGACGTGTATAGCTCTCTGTCTCCCCCTCCTGCGTAGGGTGGGCGTGGTTGGAGATTTCATTCCTCGCCACCTGTTATCTTTGAGACCCTGTACCGGGCATTCGGGACATTCTGGTACCCCTTCCTGCTGTGGTGGTTGTGTCTTTGTCCTCTCGCTTGGGGCAAGATCGACGACATTCTCACCAAGGGCGACTACTCTGCCCTGAGTGAAACGACCCATCAGAATTAACCGCCGCCAAAACCTAGTTCAATGGGCTCATACTATCACTTCACTAAAGAGGCAAATACAAAGATCTGAATGGATCCGGTTGTGTTCTAATCGCGTTCCTGGCACGACTCAGAGCCCGTCAAACTGATTCGTGAGTTTGTGTATAGGGTAGCCTGTTCCTTCTTCGTACTGACTGTGCATCATCGTATCGTGCCTGCTATCTCTTTTGATACGAGGCTAATGAAAAGGTACAACTATCTGTGTGCCTGTGAAAGTCTGTGTTGTTGCCATCCAGCGACCCGTTCTATATGTGCGCGTTGCGCTGGACAATGGGCTTCGCCTGTTGCCATTATCCTGGACCCAATACAGAGGAAGACGCTGTATGACTTAAAGAAAACCTGGTCGCCGAATAAGAGGTTCAAACCCAGAAATCACGAACCAGCAAAGTATCGTGAGCCTCTAGCATAAACTGCATAACCGTTGCCATCTCGGCCTCATGTGACTGTCATGTGAACGCAGTGACCCTATCATCAGGCCAAGATTTGAGTTTCCGCAACGGGGTTCAAAGCCAAATGGCTATATCCGCGCACGCAGGGAAGTCACGAAACGGAGACGCATACATACTTCACAGATAAGCGCGGGGAATGCAGGATCTAATGTTAAAGTCTTTGGGATTGACGGTTTTGGATGTACGTACGGATAAAACCGTTGATAGAGCGGACGCGTCCGGAGACCCACCCACCTTCCCCATCGGCTCCGGCTCCGACCGGCCCCACATCCAATATGTCAAGCCACTGGTGCCACAATTTGGTTGAATAGAAGCCTCAATAGGCGGGCTCCACCGCTCAGGCCATCCGAGCTCAGGCTGCTGTAATTGGCCAAAACTCAGGTGCACAGTTGGTGGTGCCCGTGTTCTGGGCTGGCGCTTTATCTTGTGGTATCATGAACCATCAACCACAAGCGGAGGATCGACCTCCATTTCACTCCTTATTAAACCCCAAACCATGGCTCGCCGACAGCATCTTACTCTGACCTTCGTCCTGGTCCTCGCGGCCTTCTTCACCCTGTCCTACTTCTTCTCGGGACCTTCGCGCAGTGTCGTTCCTCGGTTCCAGGATGGCCTTTCAGACCCCCTGAAGGAGGAGGCTCGATCCGAGTTCTCGGCCGACCTCGATGCCCTCCCCGCTGGGCTTCTCGATGGCGAGTCCATCGCGCCCAAGCTGGAGAACGCGACACTTAAGTATGCCCCTGATAACAGGCGTCCCAGCCCCCAGAACCTTTCTTTGTTAACCGCCATCTTCAAACAGGGCTGAACTCGGCCATGCCACATGGAAGTTCCTCCACACGATGATGGCCCGCTTCCCCGACAAGCCGACCAAGGACGATCGTATGGCCCTCGAGACCTTTATGCACCTCTTCGCCCGGCTGTATCCCTGCGGCCAATGCGCCGCACACTTCCGTAAGGTCCTCGCCCAGTACCCCCCCCAGACGAGCAGCCGCAACGCAGCCGCCGGATGGCTGTGCTTCGCGCACAACATCGTCAACGAGAGGGTGCACAAGCCCCTGTTCGACTGCGAGAAGATTGGCGACTTCTACGACTGCGGATGCGGTGACGAGGACAAGAAGAAGGAGGAGGGCGCTGAAGGTGCCAAGGTCGAGGGTGCTCAGGCCGAGGGACCAGACCCCCAGCTGCACAAGCATTGATAGACTGCATTTTTAGTATTGTATTATTGTACGAGTACCTACTTATTTGACCAACGCTGAGGGCGTGTATCTGTGTGGCTTTGGCGGGACCAGGCCGCTCAAGTCGCTGGGGAGGTCCAAGGCGTAGGTGTCCTTTGTGTCGAGCGTGAGCAGTTTTCCTCAACCAAGAAAATTCAAGAGACTGCTGTGAATATTTTCAGCGACCGAAACTGTCGTGAACGTGATCAATGTGACTGACCATTCCTCTGGGTCCCGTTAACCGTTAATCAGGAGGGAGGATGCCGCAATCTTGAGACGTACAGTCACGTGCCCGTGCACGTGCACATCCCGTTGGCAATGGCGCGGCTGCGCGTTCAGAGCTGCCTTGAGCTTCACTTGAGCTCCAGCCTTCCCCAAGCAACGAGCGACGAACAAACACGACGAAACATCACGACCCACGCATCCGAATCAAACTGCTATTCCTTCCCGAAACACCTAATAGAGATTTCTACGAGCCATCATCATGGAATTTGGCCACGCCGGAGTGTTGAATGAGGGTGCGTTGGGGAGCTCTTTCGTCATAGCCCCAGTGCTGTTTGTATGGAAGCTTACGGACGTCGCTAGATGGAATCCATGTTGACATGGACCGCCTGAAGAAGGGCGAGGTGAAGTGAGTATCGTATTGGATCTGCTGTTGTCCGCGCAGAGTGCTAACTGGCCGATAGCCTGGGAACGTCGATGTATGTGCCTCCCTGACGATAGGAACGGCTTGAAATCTAACACTTTTGATAGCATGGCGGTTACCTTCAAGGATGGCGTTATTCTGGGTATAAACGTCAGTATTGAAGTGTAGATGTAGCCGACTAACCTCTGGACCCAGGCGCGGATTCACGAACGACGACCGGTGCTTACATTGCGAACCGAGTGACGGACAAGTTGACGAGAGTACACGACACCATCTGGTGCTGCCGATCCGGCTCGGCTGCCGACACACAGGCTGTTGCCGACATCGTGCAATACCAGCTTGGGCTGTTCGCCATGACGAACGGCAAGCCCCCCATGACACAGACCGCTGCCTCCATCTTCCAGGAGCTCTGCTATGCTAACAAGGACCGTTTGTCGTACGTATTGAAGTCCTTTGGTTGTCCTTTGCATGGCTGCAGGAGCTAATGGATATTCACAGGGCTGGCCTGATCATTGCTGGCTGGGATGAGCGATTCGGCGGCCAGGTCTACTCCATCCCCTTGGGCGGCTCCCTCCACAAGCAATCGTATGCCATCGGCGGCTCCGGATCGACCTACATCTACGGCTACTGCGATGCCAACTGGCAAGAGGGTATGGAGAAGGATGATGCTGTGAACTTTGTGAAGGGTGCGCTCCGGGAGGCTATCAAGTGGGATGGCAGTTCCGGTGGTGTCATTCGTATGGTGGTGCTGACCCAGGACGGTGCGGACCGACACTTGTATCTGCCTGATACAGACTATGCTGTGCGGCACGATTGAAGTTCCTGAGCCGGCGGGATGGAGAGAGAAGGGAATTATTCTCACATGACTGGGGCAGGGAACTTGACATGACATGACGTTGGATGCCTGGATGAGGGTGTGACTTGCATGTCTCGACACCACGGTAAAGGCTGCCAGATTGACCGGCACGGGGAGGCCAATGGCTGGACCCTCCAAGGCTGGACAATGAAATGGTAGAGGCAGGAGGCTAGACATCACTCGGCGCTGTACACTAGATAATCGTATCAATCAAGATGGAGCATTGACCGAGCTCGCCGGAGAACCAACGGAGTATCCAACGGGAGCGGCATCCAGCGGGGTCGCGTGGTCCATGTCGGCCGGCATACACGCATGGGTCTCGACAGAATTCTAACATTAGAACGGAGGAAATTAGTACTCCGCAGATGCTGGAATATGCGGCTACGTAATATATAAGGGAACTGTACAGAGTACGGAGTATTGCGTGCCGTGTTGCGAGTTTAGAGGAGGTTGGATAACGAGGACAGGACAGGGGTTCGAGAGGGAAAAGCAGGAACTGATGAGAGAACAAGCTAGTAAGCTAAGTAATCTCATCTTGCAGCTCACGGGCCCAAATTGCTCCCAAAAAGCTGTTCACCGCTCTTCTAGAAAGAGGTCTTTGGAAAATTGAACCCCCCTAAAAAAAACGAGAAGCCAGCACACAGCACGGTTCACGGGCGCGGATGGGGTGAAGGGTGGGAACCTGCATGAGCGTGTGGACACTAAAGTAGTATAGACACGAGGACACGAAGAGTCTGCTTCTCTGATAGATTTGCAGTTGAGATGGATAAAAGTCCCATGTGCCCTAGGAGCTCTTCTCTGTGTGGTCGCTTTGATAAAAAAGGAGGTGAGGCGCTTGGGCTTGGTACTAACTGTCTCTGTCTGTTCCCGGCAGAGCGGAGCGGTGAGAATAGGTACTAGTAGGTGTCTAGATTGAAGGCATGAATCTGGATTTAGATTTCCTGTCGCAGGAGGGTCTCACAATGTCCGATACATATCGAAAAGTGAGGCTACGGGTCATGGACACGTGCAGAAGAGAGATCGTCATGGTAGTGGGGGCGTCACTCACTAATTAGCTAAGTTAGCTAGTGACCGACAAGTTGGGCATTCTCCTTCAAGATTGTTGGGCCACAATGGGCATTGTCCACTGAATAGCGTTGCAGAGAAGATGTAGCATCGTTCCCTTCCGTGGCCATGTTAGTGGACTCTTACGCAGGGGAAAAGGGATGAGGGTTTTTATCCTGGTCGTTTTCTTGACAGATGTTTCGAGAATGAGAAGGATTCGCTACCTATTAATACGGTACTGTACGTATACGTCGTCTTTTTATCCGTGGATGTTGGTGATAAATGCCTTGAAACGAGAGACCCTTGTTGTACACTGCAGGGAAGATATAGCCGGATGAATCCTCGTCGACCACTCTCTGTCTAAGAGCTTATCGACTCGACGGATCGTCAGTTTATTAACCCCAAGGGCCCGGCTCTGAAGTCCCCCTCGCCCGCAGAAACGCAATGCAACGAGAGAGAGACCAACTCCATGTCAACGGTAACTAATACTAAATCATGTTGATGCCCTCCCCGGCATGTTTCGCTGTCGGATCCGGCGCTCGCTTGGAAGCAAGGTACCGATATTTGATTCAAAACTCTCAGCCCCGAAACTCCGGCCGCTGGCAGCACCGGAAGGGGAGCCTGCCCACGTGCGATGGAGCTTGGCTGCGGTTCGGCCTTGGCTCTTTGGGGGTCGAGGCAGGTAGAGTGACTTTGGGTGTCAAAAATCTAGCTCTTCCCCTGTACTTTTCCATTGAACACAACTAAAGCCTACATAAGCATTTTATTATTCCTTGGATTTTTAGAGCTTTTTTTATAGTATATTTAAGAAAGTCTTTACGATTGGTGTAGTCTAGCTTTAGAGGTGCCACGCGAATAAATTTATAGGGGTTAGAGGTAAGTGCTGCCCGTTCGTATACGGAGTACGGAGTACGGATACCCATGGTTATTGCTTCTTTGTTTGGGCAGCTGCAGGTCGAATAAGCAAGCACGCAAGCAAGGAAGGAGGGATCAGATGCGTAGAAGCAATTAACAAGCGAAGCAATCAAACGTGGAAGGAAGGATTGGAATTCCAGGCTGCTCCCTGATTCTCCTTGACTTCTGTTCGGATTGCCCTTATCTCAAGATCCTCCTCGCCCGGGAACTCTCACATCAACAGGCCTCACTTCTCCCCTCTCCACCAACTGGCGTTCACCACAATCATCACGTTCCTTTCCCTTCTTTCTTACATAACAGCACTTCCCTAAGTCTTTACTGTACAGTACCCCGAGACGTGATCACCACCCACTATCGAGCTGTTGACCACGTTGTCTCCATCTCAACTCCACCGCAAAAGTCCACTTGCCAAGGTAGATTCAGATCCAGACCAGTCTCAGCGGACGGACCGTACGAGCAACAAAGCCTGCCGGGCCAAGCTGTTTTCGTCGACCGAGCCCTATCGTCACCCGAAGCCGTGTCATTCGATTCGTCGGTGCTCCCACCTGCGACTGAGAAGTTGGACGGAAAGGTTCTCGCGGTCGCGGCCTGTTGACCCTACCTACGTACTAAGCGGACGGACTGCTATCCGCCTTCGAGCGCCTCGAAGATCTGACTACGGCCGTTGTCTCATTTCCCTCAGCGCGCGCTGATCAGAGGGGAGCTCCTGGACTCATTCCCCGCCACACTGCCTCCGCTGTCGCGGGTCGCCTTTCGCCGTCGCCGTCGCCGTCGCCTTCGCCGGGGACGCGCGCCAATTTGCTGACTGTTGGGCGTTGGATCGCGCTTCACCTCCCGAGGCCAATCGTATCCAGTCTGCTGACAACTGTCAACTTACGAATACCGGGAGAGGCTCTTTCATCAGGCACTGCACCCGCATCATAATCAGAGTTTATCTTGACTCGTATTGCATCCCCAGATCGCTCTCGCTCTTCCCTTCCCCCCCCTCCCGATCCAACGAGAACCTGCGTTTTAGATACACGAAGCGAGCCGTCGGTAAGTGAACTCTTACTCTTTGCATGCTTTTCCATGGCCCGTGGCACTTGAGGCTGCTTCCTCTACACTCATCCCTTCTTTCCCTTATGCCACTTCTTATCCTTATCTTGACTGCATGGGGTTGCGAATGTCGTCATCCCGTCCCAGCTTGATCCCCAATTTGCGGCGTGCCATCCACGGCCTGGGCCTGGTCTCAAGAGCCAGCTCGGTCGCTTGAGGGCAAAAATCTCGCAGAGCTGTGAACAGCTGGCGATGGAGATCAACTCCGAACGACAAGAGAGTCAGGGACCGAGCCTGGCCCCTGGAACACATGCGCAAATGTTCACGCATTCGTTGCCAAGGGCGGTGACGTCGCTGGTTTGGCAAATTCACAACGCCACCAAGTGTAACGCCTCGTTTCGAATGCGCCGATACGCCGATCCTATCCACCACAACTCATCACTCGACGACTTGCATGGCCTTTGGGCTCACTAGATATTGACTGGCCTGAGGAGCAACAGTCCTATCTGTCAATGAACAGCGAAAGATGGTTCATTGAACCGGCACTCTTCTGGGCATTCTCTTGGTATTACTGGATGATCGACGACGATTGGCACCTCACCCCACTCGAGAATTCCTTGTTGATACGGTCCCCAAGAGGGGAGAGACACAGGCGCAGTCTTCCAGAACCCCAGAAAAAGGAAGGAGGGTGAAAAACTCTCAAAACCCTGACAGAGGCTTGACAACCAATGAGGAGTGGCGCATGTAACACCGATTCGAAAACGTCCGCCGGTCTCCAGCTCCGTTGTCGTCCATGCCGAGTTTTTGTCGGAATCCTGAGTCGCTCAGCGCTCGAAAGGGCTCGACGAGAGGCTCCCCCCCACCATCCGCTCGCCCACCTGCTCCGGCCACCACACGGTGACACGGTACCCGCTGGCGCACCCACGAGGGCTAGGCCTAGGCCACTCTTAGGCACTCACCACCAGTTCTGCTGGACGCCCGCCCGGTGGGTGCCGCCTTCTCGGCCACTCGCTCCCTACCTGTCATCAACACCGCCGCACCAGGCTGACCTTGCCTCTCCTCATCATCTGCCTGTTCCGTCGCCTTCTTTCTCTTCAGCCTCCCAAGTCCGGCTTGCCCTGGTCACCGTCCCCACCGGGCCGATCCTATCCCCTCGTCTCCTCTGTCCCCTCCATCTCGGTCTTGATCCTCATCTTCGATCCATCGAGTTTGCCTTGGCCAACGCCATCGTCATCGCCTGCGTTCTTCACATTGCTATCTCGCCCTCAACCCCCTCTCCGAGCAGCATTTCCATTTGCAACACCGTCGCCTCAGACTCCGAGAGCTAATACCCGTTTTATTTTCTCGTCTTACAGTTCAGCTTCCGTTTACGACTATTTCTTTTTGCCTCTACAAGACAAGCGACATTAAACGATACCCCTCTGTTGTGTTCTAGTTTTGCCGTCTTCACCCTTACACTCGACTTCACGCTCAAAGCGATGTTATGGCCGCTGTGATCGGCGATTTCGTTTCGGATTCCTCCTACTTCCATACCATGATTGCCAACCCCTCGCTCCAACACCAACGCTCCCACGACGACTCGTCATCTTATCGCTCGGTTAGCCGGTCGCGACATTCAACTACCCCGCGAACCCAACGCACAGATCCCACCGCCGACTTGACCAACAACCACAACAACAAACCTACGACGCGGCCGCCCGCGCCCGCAACCACGCCCGCTTCAGCATCGGGGTCTGTGCCCGTGGCTGCGGGCCACGGAGCCGCCCACGTGTCGGCCACCGGCGGAGCTTCTCGCTTCCCCTCCCCGCCCCCATCCTCATCACCGTCCGTTGCTACCGGCCCTGCTCCCGCCGATAATGCAAAGAGCTCGTCTATGGCATCTGACACGAGGGACTCTGGCCCCCTAGGTCACGCTCCGCGGTCCGGCACGGCCCCTACTAATCCCGCCGCTCAACAGCAGCCTTCTCCCGCCTCCGACGACTTTCAAATATCCAACCCCACCTATTATCTCTCCAGCGCCTCTCAGGCACCGGAGCAGACTGTGATTCATATTCGTGACCTTGCGCATATCCAGAGCCTGGCCAGCACCGACCTCCTGTCTGGCAATGGCGGTTCCGGTATCCTCAACGACCCACCTCTTCAGCAGATGAAGTACGAGATCAGTGGCATGCCTATTGGCGACATTATCGAGATGGTTGCCGCGCTGCTGACCAAGATCACAACTACCAACGACTTGCAACATGATGCGATGCAGCGCAACGTTGCGCACCAGCAGCAGGCCAGCCAGTCAAGCGACACGAGCGGCAGCTCAATCACGTCGTTGAGCCACTCGGTTCTTGCATTCCACGGCAAAAACGTCCCCGCCATTACGATCCTCAGCTATCTATCGAGAATACACAAATACTGCCCCACGACATATGAAGTCTTTCTCAGCCTCCTGGTCTACTTTGACCGTATGACGGAACGGGTTAACGACTTGGTGATGAAGAGCGAGGAAGCGCGAAGGCAAACCGACTCCCACCAAGCGACCTCTGGCACCACACAAGATACACCCATGCGTGACGAGGGGCTGGACGACTCAGACGAGAGCGACTCGGATCTTGCAGACGATGATGATGAGATGGTTGACTCGAGCCGGCCCAGTCACCAGACCAGCAACAGCAACAGGGGGGCATCGGCGTCGAACGACCATGCTGCCATGGCGGCCGCAACCTATTTTGTTGTGGACAGTTTTAACATTCACCGTCTCATAATTTCTGGAGTGACGTGTGCAAGCAAGTTCTTTTCGGACGTCTTTTACACAAACTCGAGATATGCCAAGGTATGTACTCGACATTCCGATACAAATCCATTTTGCTTTTGAGTATGGATTGCTGACTGCACTTGTAGGTCGGCGGACTGCCCCTTGTGGAGCTGAATCATCTTGAGCTTCAATTCCTTCTTCTCAACGACTTCCGACTTGCCGTTCCAGTGGAAGACCTGGAGGCATATGCGACGATGCTGGTCGAGTTCTACGCGCGAGAGGTGATAGCCAAGAAGGCAGGCACTGGTCCTTCGGACTGAACAGATCCATGATCTGAGCATCCAACGTTGAGGTTCCTTTGTTGGAGCCCTAATGTTGGATCTGATATCTGCGCAGCTGATCATCGACCCATGCCGACCCGCTCGGGCCACGGGCGCCGCGTTGGCCTGGCACTGATACAACAAGGTTGGATCTGGCTTGGGATGAAACAGCCCCAGGTCAGATTCGCACTGGACAAGTCTCCCTCCGGTACCTTGGCGGTGGCCGGGGATCTGGGCGACTCGATGCAGGCGTTGATCAGCATATGCTCCAAGCCCAGGTCTTTGGCCCGCCCTGGATGTGTGGATCAGATACTTGTAGATGGACCTGGAGGGGAGATGACAGAGAGCCTGGCCGAGCCTGCCCCCCTCGCCGAGGGCAGTTGTTTATGCCGGGTGAGGTGTATGACTGCGTTGACCTTTCTTAATGACTTGACGGACGAACTGGGTGAGCAGTGGGCTGCCTGCACATATCTGGGTTTCTTGTTTAGACTGGGGGTTTCAAGTACTGTTTTGGGGGGGCTAACGGAGGCAACCCGTTGGGTTGGCATGGGGGATTTGGAGGGATTCGCGCGCGCATAGGAGTTGAAGGCGTTCCGGTAAAGAGGCATTTGCTCAGATACTTGTACGACTCTACTTGTCCGGACCCCGATGGTCTTCAGATAGATTAAGATTGGACCATGCAGCGGCGCCCTGCTGATCTGACCCTTGGTGTACTTGACGAGCTCAAGTGGTTGTTCTTGTGTGTTTCTACTGGCTCGTCCTGGGAGGATCCCACGTCTCGGGATGGCCAAACTTGATGACGGCATCCTCCATCTTGAGGCCGATGTACCATCTCGTCCACCCAGGCCAGAAGTTTTCGAACTCGCCCGTCAGCTTGCCCTCGCCGTCCCGATGCTGCGCGACATCGAACCAGCCCAGCCTGCAGCGGCTGCTCCCCTGCCGGGGAAGTATGGAGCACCAGCGGTCCGTGCCGGGGAGCTCGGCCTGGGATCCGTGCCCGGAGGGCAAGGGGGGCAGGACGAGGGTCGGATCGACGCCGAGGTATCTTGCCCATGTCATCTGGAAGGGGAAAGAGGGCGTGTACGGGACCGGCTTGAAGGTTGCCTGGAAGAAGGGGACGGGGCTCGGGG
>JABFEP010000528.1:0-32439 GCA_013618265.1 Fusarium albidum
ACAAGGAGAGATCATGAACAGAGAGCAAATCATTCTTCAACAGAAGGCACATATATAGATTAGACAGAGCGGCGGGCAATCTGGGACAGCTGGTCCTGATCCAACAGCAGGGCGAAGTGGGGCGTCGCGGTTCATCGTCGGCGCTTCGGCTGTCTGCGGACCCCGTTAACCGGGCATAGCTGCTGACATAGCGGCCACAACCGAGTAGGATAAAATCAATCAATCAATCACTACGCGCCTGATCCTTCTGCCAACATAAACCCAGCACGCTAGGTTTATCCCTTGGGAATCAAACCATACAGTCACAGGACAGGCCTGGACTGGCATGATTGGATGGCTAGCGAGGCGGGAAGAATGAGCATATTGAAAAAGGCTATGCTATCTGGCTGCCTTCTGTCCAACCGGGCGACACCCTGCTCCGTGACTGTAGGATTTCTTTCCAAAGGGCTTGGCCTTTCTTCCGGTTCCAGCAAGCCTGCGGTGGACACGCCTAGGTAAATCGGAAGCAGGTCATTTCAGCCATGGTGGCGTCCTTCCAATAGCATCCTAGATGTGTTTGTAAGTACAGGACAAGACAACCCCTGGAGACTGCACTTACTTCCGTCTGCGATGGTACCCTGGGCATCCACCCAGTACTGTCGTCACAATTAGAAGGCAACGCGGAAAGAGGATAACCACGGCACCTACAGCACAGGAATCACCCTTCGGGTGATGCTCTTGGGTGTTCATCCATGTACAGGCTTCGTGGACGCGAACTGGAAATGACCATGAGCTTGCTGCTGCATACATATCCCCGAATTGCACTCACGGCCATTGTCGAACGTGTGAACCTCGTTGTTTGCAACCCACGTTCCATCCTCGGCCTGTGCCCATGCGTTGGCTCTGACGGCGAGCGACAGGGCAGCAGCGAGGGCCGAGATGGTTGAAGAAAAGTGCATGTTTGCGAGGTGATTGTTAGGACTTGTCGATAGTGTTGATGAATGGAAATGTGATCAAGGTGCTGTTCGTTGGTGGGAGGCAACGCCATTTATATACACGAGCGGGCTGTTTATTCAATCGTCGAGAACGGCATGTAGCATGCACGTCTAGTGCTGAGTTGACGCCCTGGTAAGCATGACCGCTTGAATCCTTTACCCTGTTAAAGCGAGGAAATGGCATGCCAATCTTGGCGCTGCTGTTGGTCCTCGTGATAATGTACCCTAAATAATGCCTTCTGAGTCCGAATGAGCCAATCATGCGCTAACTATATTATTGTCTTAATTTATTTTTAGTCGCTGACGTTTCACCTAGAAGGATTTTCTAAATCCTCTAAAGACGTGTTCAAGACTCCCAACGCCGTGGGCCTACGGACACGGATACGGTACATCCTCTAAAGCGGTGCAGACACCCGCCTATCGACAACCATCCATCGCAGTTACGTCTATTCGATCTTTAATGTGTCTTGTGCCAAGCGAGTCACTATGCGAAACCCTAGGTTCAATCAAGTCTTAATAATCCACCCGGTGTGATCCATCTCTGGGGCTCACATTGATGGAATGGCTGCGGAGGCTTGCCCCGGACTATGTAGGATTTTTGACTGCAAGACACGGCTATCCGTGCTGCCCTTCTATAATTCACTTCCCTTTGGTTTCTGTTGGCCGCGTTCTCTTCCAGGCATACCCGACTATATCGAATTGATCTATCGAGCAATAGGTGTTGTTATATAGTCTGATGGATTGATTGGAATAATATCTGGCGCATTCCGGGTACATGGACACATGATGGAGGAAGGCGGGAACTATCCATGAACATTTACCATTGATGTTGGATGACCCCAGGTACTCCTCGCTCGCGGCTGAATGAATTGCGTGGGTCTTTCAGGAATAAGCAAAAGAAGCCGGATTAATATATTACGGACAACTTTGTAGTCGAGACGGGCGATATATATCAGCATCAGTCCTGTTGGCCCTCTCAAAATGGCATAGGAGCACTCCCCTCCTCCCATACGGAACAAGTCTCCGCATGAAATGCAAGTCAACTCGGGCAGATCAAATGCTTCGTATAGAGAGCTACACACCCCCTACCATCCACAACGGCGCTCAATATCTACACCGGGAGTGCATCAGCTCGGCCGGCAAGATAGAAAGTACCACGATGACGTTGTGAATTTCGAGGGGCAAGTTGGCCTCGTTTCTGCTTGGAAATATACGCCGTTACTAACTCGCAAATGGTATCATTCTAGTCGTATCACATTATGTATGACAACGAGACGAACGTGTGCCTGCACATGGATCAGTGAATATCCGACAAGGGGTAGGGCTTCTGGCTGGATATCAGATACGCCGCCTTCCTGATCGTGGGCACGAAATTCCGGAGAGATTTCTTGAGGGTATTTGAATAAGTCAATTCCCTAGCCTGAGAGATACTTCTGGTATGGTGGTTAAGACTTGTAAAGGGAATATCGGTGACAGCCTTGGTTGATGTTTGATACAAGATAGGCCCCCACGCCCGAGAGGAACTAAACCAATGTGTCACCTACAGACAAGCTTGAATTGGCTCAGAGCCCAGTGGTAGATGACGGGCTATCCCAAGGTGATGGTGCAATCGCCCCCCCTGCTCAACACCCACGTTTCCAACCACGCAGGATTTGCTACCGCCAAGCTGGGAGTGATGCTCGAGCCGAGTTCCGGAATCGGGGCTCCAACAGGACTGAGGATTGGTCCATAAGCCGATCCAGGGACGAAAGGGGCTCCATCTTCTGTCACCATCTTGGCCAACTCTGACGTACGGCTACATCGGCCCAAGCACGCCATAGGGGGGTTGTCGGGGTATGGTTCTATGGGGGTACAAAAAGGCCGCAAGGCCAGATAGTGGGAGTTACTATCAATTCCCTTTGATTCTCTGTATCAATACGAATTGCACCATCTGCCATGGAATACAACAAAGACGTCAAGGATACCCAGGTCGACACCGACTCGCCGCCTAGCGTATCGACCGACACCGCAATCACCGAGTTCCCCCCTTCGACCGGTCATGTATACGGCTCTGTTGAGCCGCACGTCTTCTCGCACCCTGCCCGAGCCGAATACTGGAGGAATGTCTATGACAATGCAAAGTACGAGTGCAGACACAGGTTCGATCCGTCGTTCCAGTGGTCTCCTCTGGGTGAAGTTACCGTCAAAAGGAAAGTAATTACCGAAACCCCCCTGACTATCCGAGCTTGCTCCCATCTGTGATGACCCATTGTCGCAAGAGGTGCTGATCAGGACCTTCTCAACTAGCTGGACTGGCGAATCATGCTCTGGGTTTGGATAATGTTCTCGGCCCTCGACCTCGTCCGCCGCAACATCAACCGCGCCGTCTCTGACAACATGCTCGACGATATTGGAGTCGACACGGACGACTACAACACGGGCCAGACCATCTACCTGGTCAGCTTTCTTGCTGCTGAGCTGCCCGGCGGTCTGATCAGCAAGAAAGTCGGGCCCTTTCGATACACGCCCGCTGTCATTGTCCTCTGGGGGTCGCTGTGCATGACCCAAGCTGCGATGAAGGCCCGGTGGAGCTTCTGGCTTCTTCGTGCCCTGCTGGGTGTTGCACAGGGGGGGTTCATCCCAGAAATGGTTCGAGATCTATACACCTTGGTCAGATCATTTGCTAACGTGTAGGTATTAGATATTGTATCTCTCGTACTTTTACAAGGGCAACGAACTGCCCGTCCGCCTGAGCATCTTCTATACCGCTATCCCGTTGACCCAGATCTATGGCAGTCTGCTTGCGGGGGGGCTCCTCGAGATGCGAGGGATTCTCGACTGGGGCGGCTGGCAATGGCTGTAAGTTGGGGAAGCGTGAAAAGGTTGATGGCAAAACTCACGCTGTCTAGGTTTCTCATCGAAGGACTGATCTGTGTCCTCATTGGAATCGTGGCCTTCTTCGTCATGCCCCCTTCCATCACTGAACCCGCTTTGGCCTTTAAGCGTCCAGACGGCACCAACAAGTGGTGGACAGAGGAGGAGGAGATGATCCTCGTCAACAGGCTACTCCGTGACGACCCAACGAAGGGCGATCTGAATAACCGCACGGCAGTCACTCCCAAGGGCATCTGGCAGACACTGTCCAACTTTGACCTGTGGCCCATCTTCATCGTGAGAAGTCCTTTAACATACATGGCGATCATCAAGCTAATAACCTCAGGTTGGTATCTTTGCCTGGATTCCCTTCCAGCCAACGGCGAACTATCTCTCTCTCATCCTACGAGAGATGGGATACACGGTGTTCCAGTCCAACCTGCTGGCCATCCCCGGCTACGCGCTCTTCGCCATCAACGTATGCCAGGCCCGACGTGCTTCATGCTCTCAACTAACGCGAATCAGGTTATTGTATTCGGCCAGCTATCGTCCAGACTGAATGAGCGGTTCCTCGTCGCTGCGTGCAGCAATCTCTGGATGTTGCCGTTCTTCTGCGCTCTCGTCGCCCTCAAGCCCGACGCAAACCCATGGATTCGCTACGCCATGTTGACTGGCATTAATGGGATCCCCTATACCCATTCTATTCTTGTGGGAATGGTCAGCCAGAATGCAAAGGCGGTCGGTCGTCGAGCTGTGGCAGCAGCCATCTACAACATGACCTACCAAGTAGGCAGCATCGGGGCCGTCAACATGTACCGCGAATACGACAAGCCATACTGTAAGAGGAGCCCTGGTGGAAGAGGCGAGTGGAATGCTGACATGAGGCCAACCACTAGACTACACTGCGAACAAGGGCCTCATTGCTCTCTGCGTGGCAAACATTGTGCTCTTTGTCCTGGCAAAGCTGTACTATGTGTGGCGAAACCGGGTTCTGGCGAGGCAGTACGTGGACTTGTCCGAGACTGACAAGGCTCGCTTCTTTGATGCCCGCTTCGTGCATTGATTGTGTTTCGGGGAAAGAGAGTGGTTGCTCAACGAATTGCGGCTTTGGTGATGCTTGCTTGGGCCTTTTCAACAAAGGTGGGCTGTTGGTGCTGACTGCTGAGATGGAGGTTATTGTATTCTTGTAGAGTACCTGACATTTGACTAGCTGGTAGTTGATAGAGGTAAAATGGGTGCATTGGCATAAAATAGATTTGTCAAGTTGTGAGGGTATGCGTACGCGTCGACAGATGTTTACTCCCCCAGCCGATCGACGTAAGCGTCCAGAATGGTAGACGAACCTATCAGACATCCCTGAGGGCTCCCTCGACACGTCATACCGCTGCGTCAACCATTCTGGCTAAATAGCTAAGCAATTCAGGCAATAGCCCACCAATGGAGTCTGCGTATATAGGTGTACGTGTCGAATGTCAGCCCCCGCAACTCTCCTTCTGCACCACCATTTCTCATCACAGCCATATTGTTCATGATGGCCACGGAAACCGCTCCCCAACTGCAATCACCGGCACCACCCGAGAGGACCACAAGTCCTGCGCAGCAACCAGCACCGACGGAACAGTTCGAGATTGGGGACGAAGGCAATGGACCGACCGAAGAGGGCAATGCTTACCCGACGGGATGGAAGCTTTGGTCGACCATGGCGTCCCTCAGCATTGCCTGTTTCCTGAGCGGTCTGGTAAGCTTGGGTCATGAAGCCCACCCTGAGATTACTAGCTGACTGGGTATACAAGGACCTCACCATAGTGGCAGTTGCTGTTCCCAGCCTCACCGATCAGTTCCAGACAATATCAGACATTGGATGGTACTCGGCTGCCTAGTAAGATTTGTACCTCCTAGCCACAACCAACATGTTGCTAACAAGCATCACTTCAGCGGCATGACCATGAGCGCCTTTGTCTTTTTGTATGAACTCCCTTCTCACCCTCGGACTATCATCTAACGTTCTTCAGCATTGGCCAAGTCTACACCCTCTTCCCAGTCAAGCCCATATTCCTCATTGGTCTCGTGCTCTTCGAGATCGGCTCCCTCATCTGCACCCTCGCACCGACATCCGCCGTCTTCATCCTCGGCCGTGCCATCAGCGGACTCGGCCGCGGCGCCATCAATGGCGGCATCTTCAAGCTTCTGCGGCACTGCTTCCCCCTCTCGCAGCAGGCTCTCATGCACAGCGTTGTGGGCGGGTTCCAGAGCGCGGGCCTCGTCTCTGCGCCCACCATCGGAGGTGCCCTGATCGATGCCATATCGTGGAGGGCGTGCTTCGGTATCAACGTGCCGTTCGGGGTGGCGTGCATCGTTCTGACGGCCTTCGGGGTCCATGATCCCGTTGCTAATCAGAATGACGCCCTGACAGTCAGACAGAGGCTGACAAAGATCAACTTGCTGGGGACTGCACTCGTTGTGCCCGCCATCACATGTCTTCTCATGGCTCTCCAATGGGGGGGATCAAAGTACGGCTGGGGCAGTTGGAGAATCATTGTACTTCTCGTATTCTGTGCGGTCTTGTTCGCGGCATTTGCATACCTGCAGCATCGACAAGGAGAGAGTGCCATTCTCCCACCGAGGATCTGGAAGCAGAGGAGTATCCTCGCGGGAACGTGGTACTCGGCCTGCGCAGAGGGCATCCTGGCAGTCACCGAGTACTACATGTCCATCTACTTCCAGGGCGTGCGAGGCTATTCACCTACACAGGCGGGACTCTTTGCTCTTCCCATGGTTGGTGGGGTGGCCGTGGCTCTCATTCTCTCTGGTGTCGGCGCAACCGTGCTTGGGTATTATTATCGTGAGGTATGCCCTGGTTTTTAAGTATTTGTCATATACTAACATGTCGGCTAGCCTTTATGCTTGCCTCGAGTGTCCTGGCGCCCATCGCCTCTGGCTTGCTCACCACTCTCAACCTGGAAGAGCACATCGGCAAGGGGATCGCCCTGTTGGCCTTTGTCGGCGCAGCAGTCGGTCTGGGCCTCCAAGGTCCACAGGTTGCTCTGCAGGCTGTGCTGCCCATCGAAGATGTCTCCCTCGGCGGAGCTTTCCTGAACTTTGGGGCGGGAATGGGTTCATCCTTGTGGATATGCGCCTCGGCCACATTATTCCAGAGCCGGCTGTTTGACGAGATTCATTCTTCCTCGCCTGGAGCCAATGTCACAGACGTCAAGGAGGCAGGACTCACCGGACTACGTGAGCGTATCGGCCCCGACAGGTTGGGAAGTGTTCTGGCAGGGTATGAGAATGCTGTAGTGCAGACGCTTTACATCCCGTTGGGGCTGGCATTGCTCACCATTGTTGGGTCGCTTGCCATGGAGAGAAAGTCTCTCAAGAAGAAGCAGTCCTGAGGCATTGCACATGTTGAGGCGCGTCTGATTCATAAGCTACAAACCGCGGCCTCTGTCCCGTCGAATCCGCTACAGTGGTTGCTCACAACCATCAGTCTTCCGTAGTATAGTGGTCAGTATGCAAGCTTGTCACGCTTGAGACCCGGGTTCAATTCCCGGCGGGAGAGACGCCCCATGGTTCATGGATTTTTTTATTTTTGCCTGCCTTTCTTTCCACTGTAGGGTAGCAGGTTCTTCACATTGCTCTGGGCATTCAGTAGTTTAACAGATTGATTGTCCTCGGTTGTCAAGGGATTGCATCGAAGTTACGCCAGCACCTAATCGCTTTGCCTTTTACCGGAATCATACACCTTGGATCCTCGATCAAGCCTCAGTTCAATGTCGACCGGGTCCGAGTCCCCCGCGTGAATCACATTGTCATCATTCCCATAGCCCACCCTCTCCTCCCTCACCCATATATCCGTGCGCTTCTGGATTGCCGGCTCCAGTGGTATGGCGCTGTTGTCGCTCCTCGTCGGGGACGGCGGTCTGGGCTGGCGGAAGCCGTTGTTGACGCGTGTCGAGTTTGACCCGGATTCGGGATCGGTGGACTGGTTCTTTGCCCTTTTGGGGCCGAAGAAGTATGCGTACGTCGATCGGCTGAGGGCGAGGTTGGCGGCGGTAATGCCGAGGTAGAGCTCGAGGTTGGACCAGATGGCGGTGATGGCGTAGAGCCCTGAGATGGTCAGCATTGGAAGGGTCTCAGATAAAAGGGGTTTACTCACAGCTTAGATCAGCGGTCACGATGCCGAGAGAAGATGCACGAGCAATGCCGAAGCCGGTAGCGCTGGCCATCATGTCAATGAACAGAACCTGTCGTCGGAGCATGGAACCTACACCAGACCGAGGCTCATCAGGGCCCAGAGAGAGATCTTTGTTTTCAACGGAAGACCGGCTCTCCGTAGCACAAAGATGGGAAGCAGCGAGCAGAGTATGTCGGTGAGGATGGAGTATGCTGATCAACAAACCGTCAGCAGTCGCTTGTACGTCCTCTGTCGACTGGATACTCACCGATGGTGAAGTAGATGGCATAGATGCGAACCCGCACGTCCCAGCACTTTCCCACACCAGTCCAGTACGCATCGAAGCGATCGCATTCAGAAACAAAGATGATGTTGCAGCCAAAGTTGGTGATGACCAGGCCGGCAATGATGGCCCATATCACGTATCTCAGCCGTCTGGAGTCCTCTAGCCGCAGCAGCAGCAGCAGGATGGAGATCTTGAGGAAGCACATGCTCGCGAAGAGCAGCATGATGGCGATCAGTCCGAGCATTGTGTTGGTCATGTAGTCCTCCTTGGTGAGGTACCAGATGTGCCGGCCGTTGCCGACACTGACCTGGACCACCTGGATTGCGAACCGGGCGATGCCCAGGATGGCGGAGATGACGATGGTGTAGTCGTCCCCCTTTAGGGATCGGAGGCCGCACCGCACCCATATCCGAAGGCTCGTCGTGGTGACGACCAGGACGATCAGGGGGGCAGTCACCCCCAGCAGGACGGGGCCGATGTTCTCGTCCGGCGGCAGCGGATCCGGCGGTGCTCCGGTGAAGGTGGCCATGAGTGTTGATTGCTCTCTTTCTGGTGATGGGATGGGCCATGGACGGGTTACGACCGGGATGACGCGGTGCTATGGTTTAAGTAAGATCCAGGGGGTAGCTCCGAGTCGTAGGGAATCCACACGGCGGATCATCCTTGGCTGAAGTGGCATTTCGTCCATCAAAAGCTTGACAGCAACCAAGCTCTTTAGAAGCCGTGCGCGACGGCTGGAACCACCCGAAGGCAACATGCATTGTGTCATTCCTGATCTCCCGCCCTATCGGATTTTTAACAGGAAACTCGTCTGGCTGCGTAAGTTTGCGGCCCTGCGAGGTAGCTAGCGACCACGTTCTGACACAAGGCGTCAAACCAGAGGGGGCAGGGGATCTGCGGGATCTTGATCCGTCCAGGACCGTCACATCAAGTGCACGCAGGCCTACAGCCTTTCCCCGACGCAGGGGCCGCCCGAGAGCTGAATCTTGCTGGAATTGTGGCCCTTGCCCTCGGCCGGGGCCCTCAGGGAACCCCGGATGGCGGAACTCTATTGTATCCCCGGGTTCGCGCGGCGTCAAGCTCTGCGCCAACGGTCATTTCAGGCCTTTGCGTGTTCCCCTCTTCTGAACTTCCTGTCGTGTCTGGCATCTGTTCTTCAGACATGCCAAGAGGCAAGTGGTATATATTCCGAAGCTGGGTCGCATATATGGACTGGATGAACATTCCCTCCATCACCTGGCAGGCAAGGGTTTTCAGGTGCTGTGCAGGGTTGAGAATAGGGTTTGCAGCGGTTTGATGTGCCTTGATCCTGTCCAGGGCCTCCTGACTAGGACATCCTGGCACTGCCGCCTTCCCTGGACGGTAGTTACCGTAGAGACTCGGTTCGTCTGATTCGAGTTGACGTCACGGGCAAGCGAGGTACCGTACGAACCAGTCAAGCTCTTATACAGTGGTTGGCGTGGTCTGGGTCCTTGCACCGTGAACCGTCCCGGGACTGTATCCGTCCACGGCATGCATCAAGCTACTGTACGTGCCGTGCAGGGTTCGTGAAGCCACGAGGACCGCACTGGCACTGCTCCGCCTCCGCCTTCCTGGGGACCGACGGAATGGTAATCTGAAAAGGGCGCCGGGGGCGTTAGCTTGGGCCCATACAAATAGAGGGCTTGGTGCCACGGATCCGAGCTTGGATCTGTATAGACTTTGCTGAAACCCGCATCATTGGACAAGGACATCCCCTCAGCTGAAGCCATGTTTCCCAAGTCGCTGTGGCTTGCATCCTCTGCCCTCGCCCTGGCAGTCTGGTCTCGTCCAGAGGCATATGATTACGTGAGTCCAGAGCCGGCCGTGGGATTCCGCATGCAGCAACCAGCCAGCCATGGCAAAAAGGTGCTAATAACAGAAACCTGACAGGTCGTTATTGGGGGCGGCACCGCAGGCGTTGCTGTCGCTGCGCGTCTCAGCAGTGGCCTCCCCTCAGCCGAGATCCTCCTCGTCGAGGCTGGCCCCGTTGTATGGGATGAGCCCAGGATTAATATCCCCGGCATGAAGGGGTCAACACTCGGGACCAGATACGACTGGAACTTTACCACGGTGCCTCAGACTGGTGCTGATGGAAGGACCTTTCCCGTCAATCGCGGCAGGGTCTTGGGCGGCAGCTCTGCTCTCAACCTGATGACCTACGACCGCGCTGCTGCTGCCGAGTATGACAGCTGGGAGGACCTCGGAAATCCAGGGTGGAATTGGGAAACCATGATAAAGGCCATGATGGCGTCTGAGAACTTTACCGGCAAGAATACAGACACTTATGGCTCTGCGGGAGCGGGTGATAGTGGCCCCGTAAAGGCCGTCATCAATCGCTTCATCCCCGAGCACCAGGAGACTTGGATCCCCACCATGAACAAGCTCGGGATCCAGACAAACCTCGAGTCGCTGGGCGGAAACCCTCTCGGCGTCATGTACCAGCCGAGCAGCATCGACCCGACACACTACAACCGGTCCTACAGCGCCAACGCCTACATGAGAATCGCCGGCCCGAACCTGCGCATCCTCCCCGACACTACAGTGGCCAAGATAAACCTGGTCAAGAGCGGCGGGAAGCGCCTCGCCACTGGAATCACCCTCCAGGACGGAACCTCCATCAAGGCTCGTCGAGAGATCATCCTGTCAGCCGGCTCTGTGCAGAGTCCTGGATTGTTAGAGCAGTCTGGGATCGGCAGTGCTTCTATCCTCTCGGCTGCTGGAATTGAACAGGTGGTTGATCTTCCTGGCGTTGGCGAGAACCTACAAGATCATCTCCGCATCATGAGTTCCTACCAGCTCAAGCCAGAGTATACTTCCTTCGACGTGCTACGTAGCAACACCACCGTTGCTGCAGAGCAGCTGGCTCTTTGGAACGCTGGTGAGCGCTCTCTGTACGACTACACTGGGAGTGCATACACATTTGTCACATGGAAGCAGGCCCTCGGCAGTGACACCGCCATGGTTGATCTCGCCGAGGAGGTAGCAGCCAGCAAGATTGACAGGAAGAAGCTAGAGTTTTTGAGAGACCCGTCGATTCCCCAGCTCGAGGTCATCTTCTCTGATGGCTACACCGGCGTCAAGGGCTATCCGGCAGCCACATCGCCTCTCTTCGGCGAGGGATTCTTCAGTCTCCTCGGGGTAGTCATGCACCCTCTCAGCCGCGGAACCATCCACATCAACCCACCCGACCCTGCTGGAAAACCCATTATCAATCCTAATTATCTCAATAATTCCCATGATCTCGAAGCTGTCGTACAGGCTGCCAAGTACTGCCGACGGATTGCCACGACGGAGCCGATGCGGTCTATCTGGGTGGATGAATACGAGCCCGGCTTGGAAACCGTCCAGACGGACGAGCAGTTCAAGCAGTATGCTCAAAGGACTGCGCTCAGCATATTTCACCCCGTTGGTACATGCTCTATGCTTCCGAGGGATGACGGCGGTGTCGTCGACCCTACACTCAAGGTGTATGGCACGCATAACATCCGCGTCGTGGATGCTAGCATCATGCCCCTGCTGATTTCTGCACATATCCAGACTGCGGTTTATGGAATTGCCGAGATTGCTGCAGACTCCATCATTAAAGATGCAAAGGATGTAGTTGAACATTGATCGATCCTTTGAGTTCTGGTCGACCTGAGGTCTCTCTCTTATTCCGTGTCAAAGACCATCCCCTCTGGAACCTTGATCCACTGTAGAGTTTCCGGATCAAGCGACTTCTCACTCTCCCGCGCCTCCTTCCTGATGATGCCCGCTCTGTGCTGGGACCGCGCTTCAAAGACAGCCGGAAAGTCTGCAGGCTGGACGGTAATGCCCCCAACTAAGTCTTCGGCGTCATACTCCACAGGGTTTCCGTCTTCATCTTTAGCCGGGTAGATGTCGAACCCCCAGAGCAATCTCGAGATGCCCAAGAAGAGCGATCTCTCAGCGATGTGTATACCCTGGCAGAGACGACGTCCAGCACCAAAGACAAAGTTGTCGCGCTTGGCAACGTCTCCAATCACAGACTGGTAGAGTGTTGACGTGGTGTCCTTGAAACGATCTGGATTAAAGATACGCGGCTCCGGGGATCGCGTCTCGTCCATGTGAATTGCCCTACGCGAGATGGTTAGACCGCCTAGGGAAATATCTTGAACTAACTGACCAGACATTGTTGATGATTGTAGAATCCTTGGGGATCCTGTAGCCTAGATAGCTGTCGTCCCTTGTCACGTTGTGCGGCACACCGAGAACCACGGTGGGCATCCAGCGGAGAGTCTCCTTGATGCAGCACCGGATAAAGGGCAGCTGGTCATAGTCTTGCATCGTGGGAAGGCGATCTTGCCCAACCACGCGATCGACTTCCTCCTGGCCTCTCTTCTGGATGCCGGGCCAGATGAGCATGACCAAGATGAAGCCATACAGGGTCGACGCCGTGGTATCGGACCCAGCATCTAGCAACGACCCGCTGATGTAGCCGGCGGCATCATCAGAGAATCCCTCGGTCAACTGGGCACGGTAAATGTCGTTGCAGAAGCAGGGCTGTGAATGAGCATCAGATAAGAAACCGAGAAAAGAGGTCAGATGGACATACCAGTCCACGACCATCCAAGATGGCCTGCTTCGTCCTCGCCCAGTGACCAAGATACATCTCCTTCTCGGTCTGGTGTAGCCTCTTTGCGTACTTGACGTTGGGGGCGATAAAATCGGGGAGGTTCTGGAGAGCGGGATACAGATCAACCAGTTGGGCACTGGCACTTCCAGACAGCGCGCTCCATTTGTCGAAGCCCTGCGAAGCGTCAGCACCTTGGTCAACACGAGTCGGAGATGTGGTGTACGTGGAAAAGCTGCAAGAGTTTCGGGTCCTGGTTGCTGATGCACCGAAACCCGAATATCATCTGCGTGGAGAGCGAATAGGAAGCACGTCGAATGTGAGCCAGAAAGTCATTTGGCGAATCCAGGAGGTTGGTCAAGAGCACCTTGTTCTCGAGGTCCTGGTAGGGCAGGTAGGTTGCTGCGACGGTGATGTTGAGGGCTTTATGGATCATGCGATGAATCATGCGCCAGTTACTGCCGTATCTCTGCCGCGGATGTTACCAGAGACACAGAAGACTTTAAACACAGATGCGGCTTACCATGAGGATGAGTCTGAGGCCGCCGCTGGCGATGCGCTGGCCGATGTACATGTCAGGTCGGTCAGAGTACATGGCGCTCCTCTTATCGAGTAGATCCTTTACCGCCTCATCCGATGAGAGCACAATCATGGTTTTTGTGCCCAGGATGAGTGAGTATATCGGCCTTGAGCGATATCAGCAGGCAGGGATTGGAGTGAAAAGCGTGATGCTCACCCGTACTGTTTGGCCCATTTCTGAAACTGAAGATGCGGTCTTTTGGTCGGTATCTGAGTCTATCAGCGCGATTTCCAAAATCGTCAGTTTCATGGACATACCAGATGCAGATTGCCGAGGAGAGGCACCGTTGGCGGACCGGGGGGGAGACCCTTGGGCCGCTGGCCGATCTTGGACAGCTTCGCCAGGAGCAGCACAGCCAGGGCCGTGAGGCCGAGGACAACGCCCGTCGCCAGAGAAATCATGATTTCAAGAATGCAACCACGTCTGAAGCACGGACGCAGAGTCGCCTCTTATACTGTATCCAGCTTCACTCCACTACGTTTGAGGCCAGGGTCCTATTCGCTGGGCTAATGCAGACAGGGAGCACCTAGTTCCCCGTGGGCCAGTCACCTTCCGCATGAAGACGTTTTACTAGTAACATTTCCGAACCATGGCATTGGAACAGAACCCCCCCTAGCCCGAGCCTGCCCAACCAAATGCGAGAGGAATCCCGGGAGGGTGTCGTGGATTCCGGGCGGGGAACGGGGATGCCCCTTGAACAGGCTAGCGGGAGTAGATGTTGGCACTCGCACCGTTTGTTGGCGGACATGGCAGGAGTCGATGGTGTTTATGAGTTGATTGGTCCTCAGGAGTTGCTAATATATTTATCGTTTGTGCGATGCTTTTAGAGACAACTGATTGCGGGACAAGATGAGCATCGTTATCCCCGGTTGACAGGGGCAAGGGAAGTCGGGGGCCAGGGATAAGGGGCAGAGGACAGGGACAGGGGATAGACTTGGACTCGGCCATCATCCGCTGTCCGATACGGAAACATATCCACGACAGCCCCCCTCAACGGAGTCACGCCCTCAGCACCAGTTGGGTGTTTTAATCCACTGCGCTCTCTTGGAGGTATCAACCTCAAACGACGGATAGACCGGGAGCACACGTGAGTCAACGAGGTGCATCAACGCGAACACTTTTGGGTTGGTTGACGTGCAAGTTCTAGAAGGATACGAGTTGGATCGGCTGCGAAAGACCAAACTGAGAGATAGTCACTATATCGTATCTAGTCTATTGGTAGCAGTCTCAATGGGAAGTGTTCAACGACATACGACAAGACAGGTTCGCCTTCAAGACTTGAATAAGTGTCAAATTAAGAGCAGAAGCGAATCTTTGGCACCGGACACAGGCCGGCAGTGCTAGTCTGGAGTACGCAGTGGACCAGAACTATCTAACAACGGGCTCAGAATCAAGGCTAACTCTCGCCACGTCGGCTAACTTCTCCTTGACCACATCTACCATGCCCACGGGACTGACAACTTGAAACCATGCTTGAATCCATCGTGGTCTGACTGGCCACTGGCTTTGACGTCCCCGCGCAGGCCCAACCACCACGACGCCATCTGTAGGCTGGCGTCCCTTGCACTAGCCCCTTTGCCATGAACGAGATGGAACCCTCGAGGCGGGAGCAGTTTGGCGCAAATTCGCCGGACCTAGGCTTCATATCATTGGTCATTGGACTCTTATCGCGAGTCCTCAAGAGCCATGTTAAATCTAGCCTCACAATTCGCCGAGCTGTCAAAGCTACAAGCCTCGCCCTTTACGCTGAATTGTGACATGTGAGAGGCTGGCAACTCGGGCCGAAAACAATGCATCCGATCCAAGATAAGAGTACTTGATTTGTGTGTCATATCCTCAAGGGTATATTATCCCCATCATAATGAAGAACATTAGGGTTCACCCGATAATCGATATCGCGGCCCGATATCGATATAGCTTCCCAGAAGGACAATCACAAGCCCATCACCAGTCGACCAGAAGAGACCTATAAAATCTCCATGCACTCTCTTCTATAGCATCCAACAACTGCGCCTGATACCATCACATCTGCATCAACTCTTTCCACCATGAAGCTATCGCAAGTTGCTCTGGCCATTGTTGGCACCGCACTCTGTGTCGACGCCAGCCCCAACGACCGAAGGAACCACGGGAGACCTCGATGCAACAATCTCATCAAGAACCCATCCTTTGACGACAATCCAACGGGGGCGCCCTGGTTCCTCAAGGACAGCGGGGTATCAATCTCGACCCAAGCTGACCTCGCCCGCAACGGGACCAACTCGGCGTACATTTTCACCGTCTCCTTCTCGTCCAGAAACTGACACTACGGTACAGCCAGTTCAGCATCAAGGACACCGTCCAGCGGCCCTTGATTTATCAGAACCTCGAGGGCGTCGAGGCTGGCAAGACATACCAGATCACCACGTACTACCGCGTCGTCACGGGCCGGCCGGTCTTTGAAGACGCGTGCATCCTATCCATGACGCTCTATGGCAACAGCAACTACTTCAGCTTCGTGGCCTTGAACAACCCCGAAAACGCCTACGTCGCGAGCAGACAGTACGCCTTCACTGCGCCGGAGCCGAACCCGAGCATCCAGATCCAGGTATACTGCGAGCAGAGGGTTCCCGAGGGAGGACTCCAGCTTCAGCTGGATGATGTCAGCCTCACGGAGCAGAATGCGGAGTGTATGGCTGTTGGAGCGTGAGCCAAGAGACAACCGTGTTCCGTGAGTGGGATCAGGGACGAGGGAGGGTTGGCTGATAACCTCTTGACTCAGTCGGCAAATATTCTAGATTCACCTAGTATGCAATGTCGAACTTGATTACAATAACTCTGCATAAAAGAGTCCAACGTGGCAAAAGAAGCTTAAATAAACGGATCATCTCGTTTAGAGTGCGGAAGCAGGAGAGAAGTATATTCTTCTCCGGGATTAGGGTTGATTCGACAGAATAAGAGAAAAAGGCAAGCAGGTACCTTATCTTGATAAGATTCAGTTAGTAGTCGATTTTTAGAGTAGGTTATGAGCTATAGAGTATTTCCCTGCCTCCGACACCCAAGGAGATTATAAAATACATTGCCCTCTGGCTCCTAGCTTTTCTCCTCCACTCACCTTGGAGATCACACATCGAAATGCCTGTCCTCGGTCGTGCATCTTTGACAGTCTCGTGCCAATCATGGCTCAAGTCAACAACCTCCACCTTCAACTCGGCCGTGGGGCAGTTCCACCGCAACATCACCACCAAGGCTTATGTCCCTCCCTCGTCGATCACGCACAAGGCATTCAAGCCCCATGTTTATCAGCCAAAGCTGTCTGCCTGGAAGCGTCTAGGCCACATAGGCCCTGGGCTGAAGCCGGGGAGCATTCTGACACTGGCGTCTTGGAACCTGAACTGGTCAAGCCCTGGCGCTGCGGCTCGGACCTTTGCCGCCTTGACACACCTTGAGCAGGTGTTTTCCACAGAGCCTGGCCATATTGTTGTCATGCTCCAAGGGATATCCTCTCCGGCGCTTGCTGTCATTCGTGAGCACCCGTGGGTACGGCACAAGTTCATTCTCTCCGACATTACACCTCCAGCATCTTCCCGGACGGTCACCCTCAGCGGAGAGTCTGTTCTGCAGCCATCTGAAGAGAAGCCGGCTCTCTATTTCACAATCATGATGGTATCAAAGAGTCTGCCGATATCGGGCTGCTTACGAGCGCCCCTCGTCACGGCAATGGGGAGAGATGTTCTCGCATTCGACATTCGTATCTCGAGCAACGACGAACCAGACGACCAGCAGCAATGTCTCCGCCTATGTACAACCCACCTCGAGTCACTCTGGCAAGGTGACCGTCTAGGGCAGCTTGGCGTCATCTCTGACCTACTGAGAACCGATACGCCACGCCATAGAATTGTCGCGGGGATAGTAGGCGGTGATATGAGTGCATGGGATAATTCGGAACACGAATACTGTCAGGGAAAAGGGGTGGATCTGAAGGACGTCTGGGAAGATGACCAGCCAGTGTCCTCTGGAGATGAACCCCATGGCATCACATGGGGCCCAAAGCGCATAGACAAGTTTCTCTACTCGGGTAGGATTGAAACGCTTCCGACGAGAGATGCACAGGATTCTACAGGTAGGATCAGGCGTCTTGGGATGGGGTTGAAAACCCTGGTCGAGGTTTGGGAGCTTGAGAGAGACGAGACGGAACTGGTAAAGGGGCAGGCTCTTACGAGGCGACATATAGAATATGGCTCTGAGGAACGGTTCAACACCCTGGAGAACAAGGCGAGGACTACCAAGATGGATTCTTGGGTTAGTGATCATTATGGTATAGCTGCTAGGGTTAGAATCATCTGACAGAGAATGCTGCAAACAACACGGCCAGACTCCAAGTCTCTAGTGAAAGTCGATAGATTAGTTTCAAGGAGACTAGAAGACACCTGGAGATGCCCCGTTTACGTCCGTCATAAAGAGGCCATTAGTTATCCCATGCCTGCCTCATTAACACTCACTTATTACCTTAGCCAACAAGCCACAGCATAACTATCCCCCCCAAAGTTCCAATCACCGGCAAAGATACCCCGGCGACGGAACCAGAATTATCATTGCTGCTACCACCTCCGTCCCCGTCGTTTGCCGCCGTGGCCGCCGGCTCCTGGTCCTCGGTGGATGTAGGCGTCGCAGGAGAAAAGGACAGAGCACACGACTCGTCCAGGGTCAGCACGTCGCCAGCCGTGTTGGTCACCTCCATTGCAGCGCACGAGAACCCCTGGTCTTGACCCTGTATCGTCGTGGTGCGCGTCGAGGTCACGGTGACGGGCTTCGTCACCCACGAGGTCCTCGTCACGGTTGTGAATGGCGTGCAAGACAGCTGTCGGGCCAGTAACCCT
Organism: Fusarium albidum; assembly: GCA_013618265.1. NCBI lineage: Eukaryota > Fungi > Ascomycota > Sordariomycetes > Hypocreales > Nectriaceae > Fusarium > Fusarium albidum. The sequence continues at coordinate 18,339 of JABFEP010000528.1, forward strand.
GGCCATGCATCGATATTCGTAGATGTCAAACCAGCATCCCTTCCAAGCAGAGCCGCTGGGTCCCCTGTTGTCGTGGCTTCAGGAGGTTCGTAATGGAGAGCGCAGTCCTCGTCGAGCTCCAGCGTTGCTCCTTCGTCATTCGTAGCTGTCATGGGGACGCAGGTGAACTCGGGGGCGTCCCCTGTATCAGCAGTGATTTCCCTCGTGACTCGAACCGTCCTGATCCTAGTTGTCGTGGAGCTAACCGTGGACGTGACTGTCCTCGTCTCTGCGGGACAAGGCTTGCAAAAGCCATCCGAGCCGCAGTAGGCAATGGATCGACAGCACTCCTGGTCACAGCAAGTGGTGTCTTTTTTGCACGAGCCATTCTCGCAGCACTTTTCCGTCGACGGGTCCCTGCAGAAACCACCAGTGCAACACTCGTTGGACCTCGGACACGCCCATACCGTTCCAGGCCCCGTGCAGCAGGTCTGCGTCCGCGGGTTATAGCATTTGCTATTTCCGCAGCGCTTCTGCCCCGCCGGACAGCATCCGCCGCCTTCCATGCATTCGTGGCCCTTGGGACAGTATCTCCCCGTTTCTCGACAGCAGACGGACGTGTCTGGGTTGTAACAGCCTCTCGAACCGCAGGCTATCTCGTTGACCATGCAGCAGCCGCCGGCGACGCACGTCTCGCTCTTGCGGCAGGCCGAGCCGTGGCTGCAGCATTGCTGAGTGGACGGATCGTAGCACTTGGATGAGCCGCATTGTCTCGTGTTCCCCGGACAGCAGCCCGTGGAGACGCATGTGCTACCTTGAGGACAGCACCCAAGTCCACTCGAGCACGGGTCTAGAAGAGGCTCTGTTAGCAGGACATGGTTAGATGGGTCATGGGCATTCTTACAATATCCTGCGTCCCTGCACTCTAGTGCTCGTGGCTGTAAGCTGTCCAGGTTCAGATTCGTGCTGTCTTGGTCCAGCCATGTGGATAGATTGGCGGCGACATCTAGAATTGAAACGTCGTTCATTTCGGCCTCGGCCAAGGAGGCCATCGCGGGTCCTCGTGCGAGCTGCAGGATTTCGCCGCCAAACCCAACGCAGTGCCCTGTCCAGAGGACAAGCAGGAGCGTCTGGATTCGTAGCATGATCTTTGTGCTCAGGGATGATGGGGATGAGAGGACAAGAGAGTGGCAGAGACCGAGCGAACCAAGAGATGGCACAGCCCACAGAAGTAAAGCCCGTCTTTAATACCCTTTGTCCTCGTGGTGTGACAGTGTCAGTCATCGCAGAGCTGTCCCAATTCACAACCTGCCAAGGACGATCGCGTCCTGCCGAGAAAGATAGCGTCTCGGCTAAAGTCCTTGCAGCCCGTTGAGTCGCTCGTCTTGTGCAGTTTGCCGATTGAGCAGGGATCAAATCAAGGCCAAGATAAGGATCCGGGGCTGAATCTGCCCGTCTTACTCCTATCCCTGCAGCTGGAGACATGGTCCTGATCTCGAGGTTCATGAGGCTCTGCGAGGGCAGCAACGGCCTCAGAGATACACAGCGTGTTTCCATTTCGTGCCTGAATCTGGCGCTCCGGGGAATGTAATTATCAGCACTAATCTCGCCTTTTCTCCAGTCCTGTGGCGCCGGCCGCGATTTTGGCGTCTTGGATGGTTGGGCTGGAAGAGAGGTGACTTAATTTTTCAGCTGAACTGTTCTCATGCATGATGGCGTCACTCGAGGCAGCCTGTTGGTTCCAGGGCTGAGAAATCCCAGCCCTGTTGGTTGCAGGCCTTCCAGATTAACCCAAGTAAGTAACTGTCGTTGATCCTTTCTCTACCTGACGTTGCCGAGCCACATGTTGCTGTCATGCCGTTGGGCGGGATTCGGCTATATACAAAGAGGTAGTTACCTCGGGCGTCGCCTTAGGTAGCCAAGGAATATACAACAGATAAAACCAGCAGATAACCCTTCCAAGACCAAGCACACACCAAGGCACTTCCTGCCGACGTTGTCGATGCATCAGTAGAGGTCGGCCCAAAGACCAAGGTGGTAACCCCATCTTCAGCAACAGCCGTGTCCGCCGGCTCTGTTATCGGACCCGTATTCTCCTCCGTCTTGCAACCTGTCAGTACTCGTCCTAGACCGTCCCCTTCGTCCACATACCTTTGATGCTCCTAGAAACTCGGCAGCAGCCTCGCAATTTCGAAACTCCCAGATATCTGACGTGACGAGGGTCTTTCTCTCACACTTTCCCCTCCCGTCAATGTCGCACACGGATGCCAGTGAGAGTATCTCATCCTGACAGCGGCAACTGGTGATGTCTGCGCCGCGAGTATAAGACGATGAGCAGGCCGTTATGGATTGGCTAAGCTGCGCGCAGCTCTCGACGATGGTCTGGCAGTCGTTCAGCTCCAAGGTTCCAGTCGCTGCGGCAGCGCTCGGAGTCGTAATGTCCTTGGGGAGATACGGATTGCACGTCTCGTCCCAGAGATCGATCTCGGCGTCAATAACGTTATCATGGGAATTGCTTAGACCGCATTGCCTGAATTCACCCTTGCATCTGAATCACTTAGTTGGCATATCAAAGACAAGATGCGGTGCGTACCCGACATAGGCATCAAGAAGGTCCTGGGTGCAGAAGCAGTCGATGGTTTCTTGTTTTTCGAGATCACTGCATTCTGCAATGATGGAATTGACCTTTTCGCAACTAGGGAACTCGGTGATGTCTCCGACGCAGCCCGACGGGACATTAGAAGAGCCGTGGCATCTATTCACGGCAGCGAGAAGGATGCCAATCGCAACGATGGGTTGGTTAGAAAGAAGCATTTCGATGGGAGCACTCGACGCTGAACTGTCGACTTGTTACTGCCCACCATCTTATACATTGTCGCCCTCGACAGATTCAGGAGGCTTAGACGCACTTCATTCCTGGGTCTCGTGGCTGGACAATGGAAGCCATGGCGTCGCAGGTTATGCCTCGCGAGGCGTAGCTTGGAGGCCACGATGCCCCAAGGCGGCAAGGTCCGGCCAGCCGAAATGGATTGTGGCTGGAGGCCAGTAAGAACCTAACGTCGGTAGTTCAGATTCATATGACTTGAGTGAGGAACGGGCCAATTGCGTCCAATGTGGCTTTGAAGGGCCTGAGCTAACTGATCGCCAGGTCACAGGGCTCGTCAAGGGCGAGGCAAAAGGAGGTTCCAGACTCTACTGAAATCTGCCTTGAGACTGGAGGCATCCAACTGGATAAAAGTTAGCAAGACAATTCTAGCCCCGGCAAGTTCCATTCCATGGCTTTGGACTTTCCTCCACAGGGGCGCGTGCCAGATGCTCCGCTCCAGGACGGACTCGGATCCTATACAAGTATGACTCGGGACCATCAAATCCCAGGCTCAGGCTCGTATTCAAGTTGATCATGTCCAAGCAACATCAAATACCTCCCCACCGCAGCAACTACGGATGGCTATCCGGATGTTTGCGGTGGCCCTCTCTTGTGGCCTTTACAGCCCTCGACGTGGCCCTCGCAGCCACCATCATTGCCCTCGCCATCGTCTCGTCCACCAACCAAGGATTTGTCACAGTTCCTCCACGCGACGACCCCCCTGCCGGCCAGCAAGCAAGCCACACCGACGATATCAGCATCTCGTGGGATCTAGGCGTGCTCTGGACATCGCTGCCCAGTTTTGTATTTGCCCTCTTCGGCGCGTACTGGGCATGGATCGCTGCTTCGATCGCAGATCGCCAGCCGTACGTGGAGCTGCGCAAGGAAAACGGTGCCGAGGCGAAACTGTCTGTTCTTCTGGACTACCGAGTCACAGCCAGCGTCTGGCGCTGGTGGGGAGCCTTTCGCAACTCTCACTATACCGTCGGATCGACGACTCTGCTCTCTGTTCTCCTGACATACACTGTGGCGCCCCTTGCTGCGCGTCTGTTTGTGTCCGACACGGTCATGCTATCCAGGGAACTTCCTGTCGTGTACAATGCAACGTTTGACGACCAGAGCATCAACTCAACTCTCGACTGGCGACCTGTCCTGGATACCGTCGCCGCGACGCTGCTCTACCACGGCAACAGCATCGCCTGGACAGATGAGGAGCGTGCTTTTCGGCCCTTCTTTGCTGATTCGAGCATCGCTGCGGGTACCGAAATCGCCTCCAACACTACGGCATATTCTGCATACTTGAACTGCGAATTGATCAAGGACTATAGTCTCACGGCCAACAGAGACGACGTGACGATCAGCGGGAAAGATAGGGGATGCAGCTTCAAGCAGACCTTTGGAGTCTCGGACACTCAGGAGATATACTTTAAAACCACGGCACAGCTCGACTGCTCAGCACAGGCATTCTACAGCCGCCTGGTGTTTACAGCTGCTAGATATTCCTCTTCGGCATCCGAAAATCTCGACAGCATCAGCGTCATCTCTTGCGCGACAGGATATCGCCAGAGTGAGGGGATCCTCAGAGTCTCGCCATCCGCCGACCCTCCGACCATTCGATCCTTCACAGAAACGGGCGAGCCAGATACCAGCCGGCTTACACTGTGGAGAATCTTTGAGCAGAACATACTCGGACCGGTCTCGTTCAACCCACAGGCAAAGTGGTCGACGTCCGACATAGGCAGTCTCATCTTATACTACGCACAGAGATCGCAACCTTCCAAAGCCTTTACTGCAGAGGTACTAATGGACGCAATCAACAACGTCTTTACTGCTATTTACCTCAACGCCATTGCAATTCACGGGTTCAAGTTACTCGAGAAGCCCGAGGAAACAATGGGAACGGCCTTTGTGCCCAAAACGAGACTATTCGTCGTTCCGTGGGTAGCATACACCATCGTGGCATTCTTGTTCATCGCCCTCTGTTCCGTCCTCTTTGTCTTGTTCCATCTTCCAAACTGCCCGTCCATTCTGTCTGAGGAACCTCACGGTCTCTTGTCAGTCGCTGGCATCTTGGACAGGAGTGATCTCCTGAGGGTGGCTGAGGATATACGGCAGGAGACTGAATTCACTGGTGCTACTCGAGACACGGGCAAGAGGCGATCCGATGTTAAGGACAGGAGGTGGACGGCGGCACGGGACTTTCAATCCGGAAACTGGTTTATAAAATCGCTGCCGGGTGTTGATGCGGGAGCGGCGGAGCGTCTGTTGAGATAGCCTTGGCCCCTGACTCTCCGAGGTATGAGATGGAGGATTCGTGACGGTGATGTTCCTAGTCTAAAGTTCCAATGACTTCAACAGGTGTACTCGAAGCCAAACTTCATCGTTGGCACACCCTCGAAATCGTCAGGGACTACATAAGAAATGTTATAAAACATGTGATTTCGGAGCTGTGCGCCATACGTGACGTTCTGCTTTGCCAATCCCGGAGCGTCCACTGAAATCTTGACGCAGGGCAGGTTCTCAAAACCATCGATGACACGTCTGTTACCAAGAGTCCAGCTGGGAGGGATGTTTGACAAGGCATATGTGAACATGCCGGTGCCCTCCTGGGTGGTGTTCGGGTAGGAAACAGTGAGACTGTTCTCGCCAGCCACAGCATGGATGGTCGATGCCGAAGGGTAGAGAGAGAAAAAGGTGTTGTACGGCAACGGAGTGTGATGCTTGTCGCCGGCCCAGTGCACAATGGCAGGGACAAACTGGTCGCCGCGGTTCTCGTCTTGGTCGACAGACTGGCCACCGATCATCAGGGGTGCAGACATCCAGGAAGTGACGAGACGTTTGACGTCAGTCTTTTCCAGCCCTTCAGCGACAGTCTTGTTGATTTGCCGAGAACCTGTCCAGTACCCCTTGGCCTTGAGCATCTTGGCGGTGTCTCTCGAGATGTACTCTGATGTGGTGTCCATGATGAGAGCGAGGGCAGCACCCTGCGCAATGTCAAAGAAAAGATCCATCTCGCCCTTGTAGAGCTGCGGCCCATACTCTCTACCAAACAGACCCCACCAGAAGAGAGACGTGACGGTCGAGTGTGTGGTTATGTCACGAGTGTAGGCGCGATCATACGGGCCGACAAAGTTGCCCAGGTACGGGTTCCAGTGTTGAGCAACATCCTTCCACATCTCCGTCATGAGGTACTTTGCGTTGTCGCTCATGGCAGAACCCTCGGGTCCGTACTTGATCGCTCCGGCGAGGGCCCAGGCGTCCATGCCGTAGTACGCGGGGGAGTTGTACTCGGAGAAGACGTTGTCGCCCGTGGACTTGAAGAGGTCGAGTATCTGCTGGGCCTGACCGTCGGCGTACTCGACGAACTGCTGGTTGTGACGGCGTGCACCGATCCAGCTGACAAACCAGGCTCGCATGAGAGCAGGGTTGGTGTAGGCCACCGTCAGGTTGTCGTCTTCAGGGAATGTGCCGTTGCGGCGCACAGACCCCACCGCTGCTATCTCGAGAGCATCCTCGATCCGGGAGATGAGTTGGTCACCGAGGAGATGAGGGAATTCTTCAACGACCTGGATGAGTTGAGTGCTATAGATGTTAACCAAGTTTCAACAAAGGCAAGGTGACATCTCACCCTATAAACTCTCGCCAGTTTGGATCATACGTTCGCTGATGAGCCATTAGCGGGAGAAATACCCATCAACAGAGGCCACTCACATAGATTTCGGGTGGGTAGAGGAGCGAGTCGGCTGTGGGATCTGGTTGGTCGGACGAGAGCTTAAAGGTGCCGTACCAAGCAGAGTCGACGTCCTGGACCATCTGGCAGTCCAATCTAAACGCCCGTTAGTTGTGACTTGTGCTCGGATGGATACTTACATGTTGTTGATGGCTGCCTTGGCATTTTCCACATCACCCTTCTCGTTGCGGTGAAGAAGACCGGCTGTATACCATGCGGTAAATCGCACCGACCAAGGCCCCTTGTCTGGATAGTTGATGTATTTGTAGTAGTCATCCCAGCGGTCGTCGCTGACCTGCATGGAATAGTCAAATAAGCTTTGAGCGGCTGGATTGAGTCAGTCTGGGCAGTCAACGGTGTCTTCTTTACAGACCTTTTGATAGCTTCGCTTTCTTGCCTGATCCGGCGAGGACTGGAGCAGCCGCAGCTGCCCACGCGAGAACATGCCGTAGATGCATTGTTATCGATATTTACTGAAGAGCTTCAAGGCCACGGAGCGCATGATGCATAATTATAGTAGTTGATCCAAGCCATTCTTCGGGTTAGGTAGGTAGACAGTAGTTTACCGCACAAATCAGCCACGACCTCGGTTTGTTAATAGAGAAATGGCCTATTCCCTTTCGGAAGTCCATCCCGTAGAGGGGTCCAACCAGAGGGACCCAAGCCGGAGAGCTGGTCAACTAGGAGATATCCCCGGACTGTCTCAGCCCACGATATGTCCACCTTTCATGCTTCCCCGCACAGCTTCCCCGCGCGTCACCGATGTTTGATTCAGAGTAGAATGGGACAGCCGGGTATTTATCCGGGATTGTCCAGTTGTGGAGGCTCAGCATCTTGATAGATTGGAAATCTTTGCTTGGAGAGCGTGAGTTCGATATCAAGCCCGCTGGCCATGTTGATCACACCATGTTGGCTCCATCGATTGGGACCAGAGGATTGCAGATTTGCAGAAAGCCTCTCGTGGCTGGCGTATCGGTGGCAGCAATGCCTCGGAGAACATCGCTCCGGCAAGAAGGGCGCTCCGGCGATGACTCCTGGGTCAAGGCGGAACAGGCAAGAAACGAACGAGAGACAATATGATGTGTTGGTTTGTAGATATACGATACGGTGTATGGATGATGCGGGGGATGTTAGAATATTGGAGGTTAATATGTGGCAGGAGTTGTTGAACGTGAGATAACAAAGAGGCACAGGGATTCGCACCTCTTCCTGCTGTGGTCGTCAGACCGTTATCAGCTTCTTGATGTCATGTATCATACACCTGTCTTACCATGCGAAAGCGCGATTTGTGACTCGCCCACGCCGAGGGCATCTTTTCTGAAGGTATCACCTGGGAACGCCGGATCGCACTGAGCAGAGAGAGCTGCCCACTTGGTCTCGCCCGCATCAACTGGATCCATCAGGTCTGTTCCCAGACGACAAGCCTCTATAACTTGACGGCTTCCTTGGCCGCCTTGACATTTCTCGTGATGGGGTTACTTGTTCTTTATCAACTTGACGTTGAGGAAGATGAAGCAGGCAACACTGCAGCAGGCACTCCGGCGAGTGCAGTCCTTACCGATCTGCTCTGCAGGCACTGAACAAGAGATGACTCTCAGCCGAAACCAGGACTCAGTGCAGTGGACTCTCTACAATCTCATCGATTCGTTTGCGACCCCAAGTCGACGTTTCCATTGTCCTTTAAATGCTCTTCACTTGCGGCCATGGAAGTCAGAGGAGACTCTTGAGAGATTGATCCCCAAAGCACTGGGGCAACCATCAAGCCCCTGTGCTAAAGCACTCGGATAGTCTTGAAAAAGATAAAGGTGCCTCAGCCGAAATTGGCCTTTGCTGCGACCCACTCGACGCCTCTTTCAACTTTGGACTTGGCCGGACTCGGGTCGGGAATGCCATCGGGCTCGGGGAGTGATCGGGTGAATGGGCAGATCGGACTCGTCGGCGTGGATCCTTGGTGGGCATTCTTTGACCGCCCCCAGTTGTAGCCCATATATATCTCGCTCATGGAGGCTTTCCTCGACATCCTGATGATATCGTAATCTCCTTTTTGCCAAGTTGGTGGTCGCTATTCAGGCCTGTTCTTCAATTCGGAGGTTTCTGTCCCGAGGCACAGTCAGTTAGCTGAATGTTGAATGTCGACGCAACGGTTGGCGGCTGGGCTTCTCGCCATCGAATCCCGTATGCGCACTTCCGGACCGCTTCCAGTACTCCGTAGGAAGAAGAAACCATCACACATCAAGATGCGCACCCAAGTCTATCAAGTCCGACGGACAAGTTCAAGACCCCGACGGCATGGATGACAGCCTAAATGCCACTCCGAGCCCAGCTCATCTCGGTGCTTGCAGGATCACCGAGGCCCGACGTGGACCAGAAGGATTGATGGGTTCGAAAAGGCGGAGCTTGGCACAGCCCCCAAGGCTGACAGGCTGACACGATATGCACGAGATTAAGCGCTCGGGATCCCAATCGAGAATTTGACGCTCGAATACGGATATCGGAGCCTTCAGCTCTCTCACAAATAGGGGGCAAGGCAAAGAATGTCTCCGGGCATCCTATGACAGCAAGCTAGCGACATGCCACGGTTGGAAATGGCGGGGGGACTAATTGCCGGCGCAAGGGATATGTCTCCGGTGTTATACCCTAATTCGGCAAGCCCTACAGCCCATTGGCAGGAACATTTACAGCTTCAGGTAAAAAGAGTCCGAAAACAATACGAAACTGCAGTCTGCGAGAATTCGGGAATTACTGGAAAGGCCCAAGTGCTGATCTTGCGGGCGGCATGCAACCACGTTATAAGATGGAAAGAGTCACAATGAAACATGATTCCCGACTCTCAGACGTTCAAGTAGTTGCTACATCAGTAATAGAGGAAATTGCCAACGTCACTGACAATCACCCTGCAGCTGCATGTGATGGCTGCTTCCTATTTGGCCCTCTCGATTTACGTCGTATCCTGAAACATAGAGGATGCCACAAGAGAATGCAGAAGAGTCTAGACCAAGGTCTTGATGCCTCTTGATCCCGCCCCCATACGGCCTCGATGTGAAACCATGTCGAGCACAGAAGCATCATGACATGTCGACGTGTTTGGTGTTGCAAATTGTCAGCATCAGCAGATGTCACAGCCCCCAAACTCGACGTTGGTTGGGGGCCATGGTGGGTTATACGAAGAGGCTCAGCGAGAATTACAGAATCGTCACGATGCAACACACTTGAAGGGAGAAACACCGAGCATGTGGATCCCAGATCGGAGTAATCCATGTCTTGCAGGTGGGCAACTACCGATGGACGAGGCCGGGTCTCGTGGGGCTTGTCAAATTCCCAACCACTCGCCCGGAACTCGGTTCTATCTCAATTCATCGACCAGGGACCTCTGCATAGACGTTGAAGATTTAGGTTTTGAAGTCATCTGTAGGTGTGCAGTTGGCTGCTCGTATACAAGCATCCATCATCTCGATCCTGCGCCAAACAAAGACCAGCCAACAAGGCTATCCTGGTCTCTGAAGGGCCAACTTGGACTGCACCTCCTGGGATAGTTACTAGGGCAAGATGGGAAGGCTGAAATCTCGCCTTGCATCCTTTGCGAGACTGTGACGCAATGTATGCCGAGGCGACATGGGATATCACAGCGGCCAGTCCAGCGGTGACCAATGATTACAAGCCAAGGAAAGTGGAATCAGTGGATATGGAGCCTCGGTTCATTTTGCCGAACCGGAACTACTACTGTCAAAGGCTCGTCGACAGTTACGGTAGTCCTTCGGCAGTGGTACGAGCGGAATGATATTGCCATGGCTGGAGGTTTTACTTGCTAATCCTGTATGAGCACCTTCAGCTTGGGTCACCATGTGCAAAATAAGCTTAGTTGCTTAGCCTGCTCTAACTCGACCCGGTCAACCGCGACGGCTTCACTAATTCGACTCAGGAAAAGACCGAGATTAATGATGAAATGCTTGAAACTGTCCGCCAAGCCACGTCCCTGGATCTGGCCCCCATGGACTGCCATTGGGCTGCTCGGACTAATCCTTGGGCGTCGGCAAGGATATCCCATGACGAGTGGGCTCCTGGGCAGGTACTAGTACTTGGGGGCCGGGGGAGGACCGCAGAGCAATCAAAGTCCTGACCGTTTTTCTGGTCATGATTTCAGGTTTCCACTGACTTCCTAGCGGGCCATGCCTAAACTTAAAGCCGAACCCCTTGTATGTCGACTTTTTGGCCCCCGCAGGCGATGGAACGGATCCCTGCCCCCTCGTCCCGGGACCGAGGCCATAAGTGCTTGCAGAAGCCACATGCTCGCTCTCTCTCGGACTCTGAGACCAACCCAATACGCCCATATTATTCTTCAGCCTGCAAGGTGCCCACGACCTGACTGGGCCGATCGGACTCTGGAGTCCAGTTGATCCAACATGGCGAGAAAGGGCAGCCAGAAGGTGAGGACTGGCTGCTTGACGTGCAAGTAAGTCAGTCAATAAGGCGTGCATGGCCTAGACCTGACGAGTGACGCCGGTGACTTAGAGCCCGCAAGGTCAAGTGCGACGAGGCAAAGCCGGCATGCAACCGGTGCACGTCGACGGGCCGCAACTGCGACGGGTATGCGCCACAGCAGGAGGCTTCGCATCGTCATCGCTGGGCCACCAATGCCCTCTCGAGGAACCCGACCCGTGAATTCGAGAGCCAAGACGAGGGTCGGGCCCTGCAGTACTTCTGCGACAAGGCCGCGCCTTACATGTCAGGGATCATAGATCGCCACTTCTGGACAGATGTTGTCATGCAGCTGGTCCATTCCGAGCCCGCGGTCCGGCACTCGGTCGTCGCCATAAGCTCACTCTACGAACAGCTCCCGCCAACATCGCAGGGGGGCGTCCGCGTCCAGCACCACAGAGCGATCCTGACAAACTACAATGCCGCGATCCGCGAGCTCAGCAACATGTCCACCCCTGACAAGCAGCCGCTGGTGCTCCTCGTCTGCATCCTCTTCATCTGCATCGAGTTCCTGCAGTCGAACGAGCAGACGGCCATCCAGCACTGCAAGCACGGCATCGTCATGCTGGCCAACAGCCACCACAGGGACGGCTGGACGCGCGAGTTCCTCGAGCCCATATTCCGCCGTCTGACGCTGTTCCCCTACTTCTTCGGCAAAAGCGAAGCCGATTACCCCCCGCACATGTGTGCCCTGGGCACCAGCTCCCTGCCGGTGCAGTTCTCCTCATTTGCTGACGCCCGCTATGTCATGGACGAGCTCTTCACCCGCTCGCTTCGTCTGATACGCCTCGGCGACGAGTGCAGGGTCGGGCGTCTGATAAACAAGCCCGTGCCAGATGACATGATCCAGGAACGTATAGTTCTAAACTCTCTTCTCGATTCCTGGGACTCGCTCTTCGCCACGTTACTGGCTAGTCTATCCACCCTTGGTGCTTCAACAGCCGAGCACTCCGATCTCTTGTCGCGGCACTTTCTGTCCATCCGATCAGACGTTTCCCGCATCATGACCAACAATGCTCTCGAGAAGAACGAGATGGGCTACGACAGGTTCCTCGGCACGTTTCGGAGGATCGGCGCCCGTCTTACCGGTCTGGCCAACGCAAACGCCATAGACACGCGATCGCCAAAGTTCACCTTTGAGATGGGCTTCATGCCCGTCCTGGGCTTTTCTGTTTTCAAGTGCCGGCATCTCGAGACGCGGTTGCAGATTTGGCGCTCCATGCCTGCCCTCGGCTTCCCGCGGGAGAGTCTATGGCAGCTGAAGCTCATGGTCTCGCTGACTCGACGTGTAGTTGAGATGGAGCACGGGGCCGACCTCGATGAGCTGATGCGGCGGGCGTCACCGTCCACTGCTCAATTGCCCCCCGATCGGAAGAGGATTCGACTAATATGGGCTGATTCGAAGCCGACGTCTCGGCTGGTCCGAGGACAGGTTGCGTTGGGGAGGATTGTGGGCTTCCACAGACCGGGCAGGGATGGCAAGAATGAAAGCTTTACCGAGTTCTTGACGGAGACAGAGTATATATAGTTGTAATCAAACATGTTAATCATCCTGGATCCATGGCTTGTATTGATCTACACATAAGAAAATAGCGAGGAGGCATGGGCTCCACGTTGAAATTATTTAGATTAAAGATGGCCCTGTTCCACCTAACAAAAGGAATCGACTCGGTCAAGTATAAAGGGAGATATTCCACACCGTGTTCTTTTTGTGGAAGCAACCTGCCCTTGAAGCGCAAACCGCACACTAGATACATATTCCACGCAACAAAGGAAACATTCCCAGTAGGAATCAACAGCGTCAGCAGTCATGCTCAGAGAGCGAGGGTTCCTTCAGATCAGAAGGACACTAGGGAAGGGCAGAGAGGCGGTTAGACCTTGTTAGAGGCCGGAGGACTGATAGTTATGGTCGTGGCATCAGAAGGGCAGCAAGGGCAGCGCAGGATGATGGTGCCGTGGAATGGCCACGCCTGGGGGGCAGTCTTGCCGTTGACGTTTGTGTTTGTGTTTGAGTTGTTGTTGACATTGGTGTTGGCGATAGCAGAAGGGGTGGCCTTGGGTGTGGTCTTTGACGGGTCCGGCTTGGCAAGGGGGTCCTGAGGCTTGGGGCCGTTGATGTTTGTGTTGGTGTTGGTGTTTGCGTTGGTGGGAGTGGGTTTGTCAACTTTGCCGTTGGTCGACACACCGTTGGCGGGCTTGCCGTTGCCGTTGACGTTGGTGTTGGTGTTGCCGTTTGTGGGGGTGGGCTTGTTACTGGGCTTGTCGCTGGCAGGTGTGCCATTGCCGTTGGTGTTAGTGTTGGTATTGGTGTTTGCGTTGGTGGGGATGGGCTTGTTGTTGTTGACAGTGTCAGGGGCAGTTATGGGCTTGTCACTGGTAGGTGTGCCATTGCTATTGACGTTGGTGTTGGTGTTTGTATTGGTCGGGGTGGCCTTGTCAACGGGCTTGTTATCGGGCTTGTTGTCGACGGGCTTATCGACGGGCTTGTCGATGGGCTTGTCGATGGGCTTGTCACTGGCAGGCGTGCCGTTGCTGTTGACGTTGGTGTTGGTGTTTGCGTTGGTAGGGGTAGCCTTGTCAACGGGCTTGTTATCGACGGGCTTATCGACGGGCTTGTCGATAGGCTTGTCGCCGGCGGGTGTGCCGGGCACGTTGGTGTTGGTGTTTTCATTTGTGTTGGAAGGAACCGGCTTGTCGTTCGTGGCAGTGCCAGGAGTGATGGGCTTGCCATTGATAGGCTTGCCTTGGTTGTCGTTACAGGGGTTAGATTCGGACCCAGGCTTGACGACTGCGGGAGTAGTCTTGGGAGTGTTTTCGGCGGCCTGGTCACCCTTGGGCTTTTGAGGGCTGGCGTTGTTGGTGTTGACATTGGTGTTTGAGTTTGAGTTGGTAGGGGCAGCCTTGCCATCAGCAGGCTTCTCCTGAGTAGTGTCACATGGCTTGGACTCAGAGCCAGGGTTGACTGCGGGAGTGGACTTTGGCGTGTCGTTTTTGATAGGGGTTGACTCCTGAGGCTTGGAGCCGTTGAGGTTGGTATTGTTGTTTGTGTT
>JABFEP010000529.1:0-42808 GCA_013618265.1 Fusarium albidum
AGCCCCCCGTCACCAAGACCCTGACCGTCACTGCCTACAAGCCCCCGGTGACCAAGACCGAGACCGTGACCGCCTACAAGCCTCCGGTCACCAAGACCGAGACCGTCACGGCCTACAAGCCTCCCGTCACTAAGACCGAGACCAAGACCATCACCGCCTACAAGCCTCCCGTCACAAAGACCGAGACCAAGACCGTCACGGCCTACAAGCCTCCCGTCACAAAGACCGAGACCGTTACCGCCTACAAGCCCCCGGTCACAAAGACCAAGACCGAGACCGTCACCGTCACCAAGAAGGGCTCTTACCAGACCTACGAGAAGCCCGGCTACGGCGACGACAAGTACGACGACGATGGCAAGTACTAGGTATGTCCTCCAGCTCCCTACTGTATTCTCTCACTAACTCCCCCAGGTACATTTCCATCATGGCCATGACAAGCGCTTTGCAGTGTTTGCCTAGAGGCGCAGCAAGTGACGGAGTTTTGATGCGTCTGGAAAGATGGATGGACACCACGCTCCTTTCATGATTATGACCTCTTTTACTGCCTTTTATCTTTTTTACTCTTTTCTTGAGCACCTTTTCTCAAGCGAGCTCTAATGCCCCTGCCGCGGGTGACAAATTGGCCGCATGGACTGGGACGCTGGATTGCTTCACGGCGATCACTTTTTTTTTTAAAAATGTTCTCTTCGATACGTTCCTTTATATAATTAGACATAATCGCAGCATATGATGGGATGGGACTTTAGGTATCCGGGATAAATACACTAAAATGGTGGTTTGCCTGAATTGCTCATCTCAAGGTGAAGACAACTGAACTTGAACTTGCAGAATACGGCTTTAAGAGAACTGAACTTGCACAAGACGGCTTTTGCTCTGGTAGTCGTTAAAGAGAAAGGAACATGACCCGGGAACTTGGAAGTCACAGCCGATGTGGCGTTCTGATGGTGGTTCAGCTCAGATGCGATCCACGGTTGCATTCATACGTAATTCCGTACCGCCAGGCCGGCCCGAAACTAGCACCAGGATGAGAGCAACGATGCGTCACCGAGGTGCATTGTCCGCAGCGTCGTATTGGAGACGATTTCTCGTGGCGCTGAATACGAAAATTCTATCCCTGGCTGATCCAAGACGGCTGATACGACCTGCGTGGGTCGACGTCGAGTAGAGTTGCCTCGACTCGGGGTAACACCAACGGAACACGCATCATGACGCCGGAGGATACGAATTCTCGGGTGGTAGGTGGCTAAGCTGAACGGTAGAAGTTGATATATACAAAACGAGTATGTAAGATGCACCAAGGTTGAAAGATATACTAGAACGCTTCGTGGGATTAGACAACCGGCCAGCCGCTAGAAAAGTCGATTGTGTTCCAGCCAAACAGCTTCTGGCCATCAGCATAGCCAATTCTCGTATCAACATAGTGGTAATAGAGGATCTGTTCTCAATCAGCATCAATCCCGCAGCCTCATGTCAAAAACTCACAGGTCCATTCGCAGGATCATTATACACGCCCTGGCCACCCGGTCCGTAGACAAACCCATGAGACTCGAGAACAACAGTGCCACCTCCATTATTGCACGCCTTCCCGCTCTTGTCGACAAAGCCACCCGTGGCAGAGGTTGACCGACACACCATGATCTTGTACTCCTGCCCCGCAGCAGGTCTATCGGCGTCGAAGCCGCAGCACTTGCCCTTTGAGTAGAACATGTAGTAGTAGTTGCCATTCTTGTACATGTAGGGAGCCTCGATGGCCGTCGTGACGGGCTCGTAGATGAGCTGGCTCGAGCCCGCGCCGCTGGCTACCGCGGTGGGCGTGTCCTTCATGGATACAGTGTACAGGCCCTTCCACCAGCTGCCAAAGTACATGCGCCAGGTGGTGCCGTCGCGGAAGAGGTTCGCGTCGATGGCGTTGTACGGCTTGGAGCTGTCGGACCGGATCCCAGTCGACCCGAGGTCCGTCCAGCTGCCGGCGTCCATGGAGGATGAACGGGCGAGGCCGATGGCCGAGTTTTGAGATCCGAATGCGCTGACGGTGTAGTAGAGGTAGTAGATGTTGCCGATCTGGATGACATCGGGGGCCTGTGATCGTCAGTTCATGGTTCTTCTAGTTGAGATGCACGATGTACCCAGAGATCCTGGTTTCCAGGGAGATTGATGCTCGACCCCGACGGAAGCAGTGCCCCCTTGTACGTCCAGGGACCGGTGATGGCAGGCGCCGTGTGGATGGCGATACGTCCGCCGGTAGAGAAACGGAAGTAGGTGCCGTCGGAGCGTCGGATGATGGCCGGATCGTGAGCATTTCCGCACACCCCAGAGCAGGCCTTGGGGTTGGCGTAACCAGAGACGCCGGTGGACAGAGCCACCAGGCCGGTGAAGAGGGACGATATCTTGATCATGATGAAGAGATGATCTTGAGACTGAATAGCAGAACCGTATAGGGCCTCCAGTCTTTTATGAGTCTTAAATACCAGAATTGCCGCTTAACCGTTCCAGCCGGGCAACTCCCGTCCTTTAATCTGGCATCCAGACCTAACGTCTTGGTGCAGGTCTCTCCGGGGGACGGGATTGGAGGAATCCCACGAGCCTCAATCCCGATTGTACGATTAGTGGACATTGTTCCATGTTTCGGGAGCTGATCCCTGCGCCATGGGGCTGGGATTCGACCCGCCGACGGGAGACTGCCGGCTCGCACGGAAGAGAAGGGACAAGTATGGACAGAGTTAGGCCCGATTGAGGTTGTCGGAGGGTCCTCTCCGTCTAGGGGCTGATTCGGACGCTTGAGAACAAGACTCCAGATGCATCACTCAATAGAGATGATGAACAGGGGGGCCGTTCTTCCTCGGCGAGACGGGTGAGCATTCTGATTGAAAGGATGTGCAGGGCGTGATTTGCCCAAGTGCTCACAGTTGCGTATGGCGATTTTATTCTGGTGGGCTTTTTGCATTTCCTCAAGAGAGCGGTGGGTGATGAGAAGTTTAAGCGTGTCGAGGAGTGGACAAGGTCATGGATTTGTATCAAGCTTGTGAGAACTTGAAGTGGCAGTAGAGGAATAATTGATGACGAATAAATACACTGCTCTTTCTTTTCCAGGAATCTTGACCATGGCTCAAGTTCACTCCTAAAGGTGTGCACAGGGATCGTCGATGCCCTCGTCAACCAAGTATCTTCCATCCAACCGCACCTGTTCCCACGTCCACTTGCCAAACAAATACTTCAACACTTCGGAAACGCCTCCCCCTTGCGGTGCCACATTCGCACCTCTACCCCGTCTGGCCGAAATCCGCACGTGCCCCTCTACCTTGGGCTTCTCCGTGTCGGAATCCGAGTCTGTTCCATCGCCTTGGCCATCCTGGTCCGACCCTTGCCCTTCCTCTGGACCACCCACAACGTCTATTTCATACGAGAAATCCGGCTCGCTCCTCTCGTCTCGAATCTTGGCCGCTGCTTTCTTGAGCGTTTGTCTGCTGTCATCCTGAAGCTGGACCCAGTCCGCCAACACCTCGAGCGTCTTCCACCCAGGCGCTGTCATCATCGTCTCGGCGTCGTAGGTGAGCCCCTCGAGCCCAAAGCCGTCGTCATTTTCAATGTACACATCCTTGTGCTCGACGGAATCAAGCTCGAGGCCCGCCATCCAGGAGAAGAAGTGGCCCGGGAAGTGGGTGGTGTAGCAGCTGGGGTTGTCCCCGTACAGCGGCACAGGATATGCCATGTACTTGATCCTCTTTACGAGCCTCCTCCTCTCGGGTGGGAAGTCAGAGCCGAGGAGGATGTCAAGCATGGCGAGCGTCGAGGGGAAGGTGAACTGGACGTGGGATTCCCACGGCTCTCGCGCCTCTGGGGAGAAGATGCTCCGGTAGAGGTTTAGCCTGTCGATTTCCTGCCGGGGGAGCCTGTAAAAGGGTACCGTGTCCCTTTCAAAGTCGTTTCCTTGTGCGTCTCGGGAGGTGAAGACGCGGGGGTTCCTGTATTTGCTTTCTTCATCGGCGATGATGGCGTCGCCCCGGACGGGTGTGACTTGGATGGACGAAAGGAGGAAAACCAGGATGGGCCGCTGGATCTCGATCGGGAGCCGGTGCAGAGGGTTCTCTCGTGGTCCGGCCATGGTGATGGCATGAGGAAGAGTAAGCAGCGGGGCGAGATGAGGTCGTGCTTCGCGGTTGTGTCGACTGCGCCGCAAATCACGTGGTCTTAGAGCAGCTGCGTCTAGGCGCCGAGGCAGAAGTTGGTCGCCAAGGAAGCTGCGGCATCCGGGAGTTGGAATCAAGAGGCGGTTGAGGGTAGATTTCGCTTCTATTCTAGTTGCTTGTTGCACCTTCAAGGGCGGTTGCTTCCACCATGTAAAAAACACGGTTTTTACCTCGGATATCACGGCAATACTTGGGCGAGTTGCCAATGACCGACCGCTATCACGGTCACAGGTCGTGATATTTAAGGGTAACCCCCTATCATTCGATAATACTGGTTGATTTAGTTCATGATAGAGGCGGTATCAAGACCAAGGCAGTTACAGTTATCCGAGGCTCATAACTGGACAATTAATACAAACTTAGCATTCAGCCCAGTGCTGAGTTATGCAAGTGGCAACATTGGGCCACCAGAGCTGTTTTTTCTTTCTTTTTTCTCCTTTCTTTTTATACACAAGACGTCGCGTTGCAGTCGGGCCCAGACCGACCAATTGAGCAGCAACTCTGAAATAAGCAAGGCTAGACTCCCCCGAAACCCCTCTCTTGAGGTAGTTTTCCGGGTTAAGCTCTATCGTCTATTCGGCGTGAGGAAAGCTGATGCGCGAAGGCAGCCACGGTGAGACATGGCTTTCAATAGGACTGGCACGCTGGCTGAATGGAGCAAATTATGGATAAGGACCAGGCTCCAGACCATCGCAAGTGACAGCCTCACTGTAGTGAGGTCTGTTCATCCTGGCTATTGGCCTTGCTGGTTTACACCTCATCAGAGGGGTTCTATTGCTACATGAACCAAGCGCAGCGAGTTGAATCCATCTTCAAGATGGAAGCCGGTTCTCGGAGCCGAGATGATCAAGTTGATCCTGGCCTGCAATAGGTAGCTGTGCCATTGGACCTCTTGTCCGTCAGGGGGAACTTCCAACCATGGCTGCCCATACTTGTCCCCCACAACCGCCCCGGCTGCAGTTGCCCCTGAAGAAACTCAGCTCGCCACAATCTGGACCCTTGACCCACTTGCTATGCACCTGGAGGACGGAATCCACGCGGCATAGCATCTGCCGAGACACCAGACAACGCCACTGGCCCAAAGACCCGGTGGACCAGCCCAAGACAGGCAGATATTGAAGAATTATGGACCGGTGCATGCGGCTGGACTCGATGCCGCAGGCTAGGCAGAGTCTCGATTGCGATTCTGCAGTCTGTCACGCGGCAGAGCCTGGCTCAGCTTGGACTGGATACGCCCAACTGGTGGCTGTTGTTGAAATTAGGTTAGCGCTGAGGACTATTCGATGACTATCTGCGTGGACTGGGTTTGCCTTCGTACGAGATGCTCAGTTCTTGACCAAGGTCAGCTAGCCACCGAGCAGGACTACAGACACGCAGAGCTATTGCCACCAGCATCAAGAGACAATGAGTCGCCAAGTTCTTCCTTGCATCAGAACCCATGTGCTATAAAGATTCACAGCCTCCATGCCAGGCAATAACACCAGATATCAACTCACATCAACTCACATCTCGACTTACCTCTCACTACTACACATTCATCTTTTTTTAGCGACCCCACAATGTTCATCTACCAGGGAAAACTCACATGGTCCACCCTCGCCGACGGGGAGACCTTGACGATCGTGTTCCCCAAGGGCGTCGTCCGTGTGGACGACCCTGTGTACCTCTTCTCCCAGTGGACCCGTGGCACCCAGGGCACGCACAAGGAGAACTGGTTCCAGACCATCCTCGTGCAGGACCTGAAGAAGCTCCCCGGCAGCGACGACGTCACCTTCACCCTGCCTGGCGCGCGACACACCTTTGTCGTCACGACTGAGCAGAACTACAGCAAGATCAAGGTGGACGTGTCTGACGCGGCTGGTTCCAGCAGCACCGTCGGGCTCAAGCGCAGATGGCAGGCCCAGGGCCAGCCAGCTGCCAATGCGTCTCTTCGCATCTGGGCTGGAAAGCTCAACTGGCGTGACAACGCGGTCGACGAGCAGGCCATCTTCATCCTGCCCGAGGGCTACGGCGATGACAGGCCAGTGGTGTCCTCCTGGCAGTGGACAAAGGACGGGTCCGGCAACGCAAAGACATCGGCTTTCGGCGGGGGGCATCTCAAGGCGCTCGGATCGGACGGCGGACTTGCAAAGTTCTCCTTCAACAACTACTTCGACATCACCTGTGCCTGGAACGTGTCGACCGAGAAGCTTGCCGTCAGGCTCAAGGCCGAGGGGCAGGAGGCTAACCTCGGCGAGCTGAACCTCGTAGCCAAGATTGAGGCTCACAGCCAGTGAGTAATAGCTTGGGTCATTTGCAGGCGATGCTAACTCGTGTAGCAACTTTGACTCTGATGATGCGGTTCCTCCTGGAAAGAAGGAGTTGGAGGTTCGCCTGCCTCAGCCGCAACCTACTCTCCAGCACATCCTGGACCCTCTGCCCCTCCCTCGGACTCTCCTCGAGACCCTGACGCACGGCGCTGCCTTTATCGACCAGGCTGGATACCTCGCCACCCAGGCTCAGAATGTATGTCACTTGGAATATCTAGGAACTCCTGCTAACCATTTCCAGCGATTCGCCATTCTGGACGCCGACTTTCACAAGCAGACTGTGCTGGTCGACTCTCTCAAGAAGGACAAGGAGAACCTTGAGAATCAGGTCACGTTGCTTAACGATGCCCTCGGCAAGGCCAACGCCAAGATCACCGAGGTCAAGAACCAGCTTTCCAAGGCCATCGAGGACGACAAGAAGGCCGAGGCCGAGCTCCAGAAGAAGATTGATCACCTTCGGCGGCACGACCTCAATGACGAGGAGCTCATCCGGCAACTCAAGACCGACTTCAACGGAGCCAAGGCCAAGATCCGCGAGCTCAGAGAGGAGCTGGGCGCGCTGCGGATCAAAAAGACGGGGCTTTTGACCAACATTGCGTCTTTGCAGGCCAAGATCCTGGACCTCGAGGCCAAGAAGCTCGAGCTGGAGAACAAGCTCAAGGTGCAGGAGGACCGCAGCAAGGCCCTCCAGAAGGAGAACCTTGATCTCCTCAAGGCCCTGCAGGGTCTTCAGGAATCCAACAATGCTCTTCAGAAGGACCTTGCCAGATCTAGGGAGGAGCTCGCAGACACCAAGGAAACGCTGCTCAAGACTCAAGACAAGCTCAACAAGTCAGAGGTCAAGCTTGGCGAGACGGAGGCCGACCTCAAGAGCACAAAGGCCACGCTTGAGACAACCCAGGCGCAGCTCATGGAGACGACTTCCAAGCTCCAGATCGCGACCAAGAAGTTGGACAACAGGGACGGCGACCTCAAAAAGGCGACTAGGGATGCCGCCGATGAGAGGAACCGCCTGAATGACAAGATTGACAAGTACATCCAGGTGGTCAACAGTCTCGAGAACAAGTGCATCGAGAACAGCATTGACATTACAGAGATTACTGACGAGATTAACAACATCTGAAGCCAGAATGGGCACAGGCCGGGGTTGACTTTTCGAGGGTTCTGTGGGTCATTGTTTACTGTTCTGACCTTGGGTCTTTTTCGCTGGAAACGGGGATGATGGTTGAGTAGCATTCTTAATTAATCATGTCTCCTTCAAGACTTGTGCCATCTTCTTAAACTCGGCTTTACCCTTGTCCCATGCCCCCGCCCTGAGTTGCCTCGAGCTCATCAAGCGACTTGCCAAACTCTTCTTTCTTCGTAGCCCAGAAGTACTCTGCACTCTTAGCATTCAACACCTCTCTGGGAAATCTGCGGGATAATAACAGGCCAAAGAGGGCCGGCGATTCCTAACGTGCGTTAATAGGCCTTGTTCAGTATGGGATCATGCAGCGAGGGCCACTTGGGCGGGGGCCATCTGCGCTCGAGCTCGGCAATGATGATGCGGGAATCCGTCAAGAACTCTCCGCCGTTTGAGAGAAGACGAATTGCCGGGACTGTGTAAGGGGTGCTCTAGTCAGCTAGAGAGGGGATTCTAAAGGATTTCAATAGTGGCTCGATATCAGGGTATTTAACCCAGTGTGGTTGGTAGTCGATGCTCTTGAAGTTGAGGACGTGTCGCACTCCAGAACGTCAGCCCGGATTCCTAGGACAACCGCAGACTACTCACTCCTCCAGACGTCTAGAGACTAGCAAGAACAACCAGGGTCCTTGCTAGGTATATCATAGAGAACTACTGCGTCAGTCATAGTGATAATTATAGGGATGTCAACGAGTCCCGTACTAGTTTATGTTTTCCCGCTCGTACGTGGGGGCTTATTCTTTAGGGTCAGATGCTGGATTGGACCAACTTAGTGGCTGTCGCAGCCAGCGACATCCTAACGCATAAATTTGGCGGGCGGGGCGTCTTGTACCTTGACCCTCGTTAAGTTCATGACTATTCCTCTTCCGTGACCTGCCTTTCCCCACCCCAAGTGAGGTCATTGTGATGCTCAGGGCCGGGCTGTAGCAGCGCCTCGCCAAGACGTTATTTTGAAGCCCCCGAGGACACAGAAATCGCCTAGTGAACGACCCATTCCACGATGGTCACCCGAAATAGGCGGCGGTGGCAGGAAACTGCGATCTCAGAGTCAGTGGAGACGTCTACGCCATCAGGCGACGAAGAGAGGCCGACCGAGCAGCTCTCACCTTCACGATCTTCTCACGCGCCCTCGGCGCCAACTGGTAACCCGAAGGGGTGGTCTTGGAATGATTAACAGACCCTCTTCTTCCTTGAGAAGCTATATGAAGCTCGTGATGACCACAAGCTTGATATCACGAGTAAAGCTTCTCAACCTCTCCCCCTCTTCCGCGGCTGGCTCCCTGCCTTCCGGCTGCGGTGGCCGTATGATCACTGGGACGAAGGGGTCCTTCGGAGGAAGCTCGAAGACTTGAAGGTATATTGGCGTGTGGTCAAGGAGGCAGTCGACTGGTCAGGGGATGACGATGACGATGAAACTGGCCAGGTATTAATGAGTGAGGATAACAAGGAGAAGCTCAGGCATTTACACCCAAAAGAGGCAGGCAGGGTCATCAGGAAGGGACTCACGATCGGTGATAACGTCAACTGGGATACCTGGGCTTATATCTTCTCAGACGACCCGGTGGCCGGCCAGCATATTCGTGGAGCCGGCGACGACGAATATTGGCAGAGGGAAAACGGGGAGGGGGAGGACGAAGCCACAGAGGAAGGTCGTGATGCCGGAAATGCCACAGACGAGGCTTGGGATAACGATGACGGCGTGTTCTCGCAAGGAAGTCAGTCTTTATCGCCAGAGAGTGTGAGAATGAGGAGACTCAGCACGGTTCAGATGTCAACAGAGAGCATTAGGCCGAGCGAGAGGCTTATGAGCTCTTTCAGGTCATCTATGCCACTTTAGAGCACCTCGTTTTCCTCACCAGGGAGATCCTCGCCAAGGATGTCCTCTCCAAGGATGTCACGAACCTCTCTTCCCAGTCAAAACAGCCAAAACACCACGCCGGCGGCAACCCAACCTCGTCGGCCAAAGCGGCGAGCCAACGCTGGTCCTCCGACGAGCGACCTAGCTCTCAATGATGCCCCGGTTCCTAGTCGAAAGAAGAGGCGCGGGGGGGGGGTCACGTTGGAGGAGTTGAAGGAGGTGATGACCACACAGGGAAATCGAACCTATGATATCACCCACCACAACAACTCGAGGCCGGAAGGAGCTGGGGATATCGAGAAGGCGATTAGCAGCTATGACGAGACTCTTGGGAGGGGAGAAATACAGCGTAAGCTTGGGGTTATCCGGCTCTTTACCACAGACCCGATGAATGCGATAGTTTGGAACTCGTTGGGCGAGGCAGAGGAAAGAGCAGCTTTTATTGAGGAGCAGTTGCTTGCGAGAGGTGATATCAGGGAAATGAGGGGCTCGGGCAGCCCCTAGGGAGGTTGCTCGAAGGTTGCCCGAACGCTGTGCGTGAGGTATTGAAGTCAGCAGTATTTGTTGCTTGAATTCAGCTTTTTATATGCAAAATTGACCTTTTTTACTACCTTCGTTACCAGCTACGATATTTTGAACACAGTCTCGCCGCAAGCCCCTTTTCTGCCGCTTTTTTTTTACCCCTCACCGCCGCCCTTCCTTATCACCACCCTTTTCACCCTTCCAAGCTAATATAACCACTTTCCGGCAGCTCCTCGTGATGAATTTCCTCCTCATCGCCTATTTGCAACTCAACCTCTATTCCTGAATCCTCGTCATCGTCATCATCAAGCTGATCAAGACCATGGGACCTCCAAACCCACGCTGCGATGTGCTCTCTCATGCGGGACCCTGTTTGGAACGGCACGATCGAGTCAGCCCGGCGCTGTGCCGCCCCCATGATCTCTCGCTCTTCTCTAGTGAGTTCTTGAGCTTCGTGAAGTTTCTCTTCGGCCGGCTCGACTCCCTCACTGATGAAGTTATACAGGCCCGCAGTTGCGTATATGATGAGCAGCTGGTCGTCGATTTCATACTCTGGAGCGTCGTTTCGCAGGATCCGGAACTTCCTCTTCCACATACCAAAAGCTCGCTCAACCGTCTGCCGTAACTCGCAATGGCGACGGTTAAATAGCTCCTCCTCTGACTGAGGGATTAACCAGCGATGCAGGAAGTCCCTGAGATGGTATAGATGCCGCGAAAAAGGCGTGAGAACCCCCTTCCTCACCCCGAACCCAGCATCTGCTAAGTAGAATCGACCCTCTGGCAGGCGTAGCTGAGCTGACTCTTCCTCTAGCACCACCGCGATACGGCTCATCGAAGCGTCGTTATACGAGCCCTCGGCGCCGGCAAGCATATATACGAATCTCCCCTCGAAGTTCACCGCCGCGAGAATATTTGTTGAGACTTGTGCCTTCCTCGACCACCACCTCGCCTGTTGATCCACTGGGATGAACATCTTCACGTGAGTACCATCGAGAGCCCCTATGGCGCCGTTAAACTGGCAGAAGTCTCGATCTAGCTCCACGGCAGGAGAGAGGTCTGTGATCGCCGTCGTCGGCTGTATCACGAACCGGGTATGGAGTATTCTGAAGGGCTCAATAAGCTGATGAAAGATTCTCGAGATAGTTGCTTGGTGGAGTCGGAAGAGCCAGGCCGCATTCCTCTGAACCTCCCCTGAAGCCATGATCCACACGAATACCATCACCTTCTGGGTCAAATACATCTGCCGGCTATCCCCTGCTGTGGTGTTGATCCTCAGCCACGCACAGAGCTTCTCAAATACCGCCTTTTCCATACGAAAGTGGTAAGTGAAGATCCCCGGCGGAGAGTTGAAAAGCCAGTCGGCGTGGGCTCTAGAGAGCTCATGTTACCTGCCTTGGGGCAGCCTCCCTTGTGTGACTGGGTCCCCGTGGTCCACAGGCCTCGGCGCCGCGCTGAATCAGCCTTGCAGAGCCCCGATAAGAAGGATGATATTCCGCTCCTCTTCAGCATCGTCATCGACGAGCATACGAGCGATTATCTCGTTGTGAGTGTCAACCCCATCCTTGATCATGAATTCCCCCATTTTGGGAAGTGGTGATAGCTTCACGAAGCTGCTGAAGTTGAAAATTGAATACAGTTTGGCAGGTTGAAACCGCCTTCCGGCTGGCTTCGTGAAAACGGGCAGAATTCAGCTTCAACGTCATCATCTAAGCTTCTTCGGGCAACCCGGCGCTGTGGCCACTTTCGATACATTGAGAACGCGACGATCAGCACCGTTTTTCCGATTATGCGTTTGGCAGAGGCGATGCTATTATCCAGGGCGTTTACACACTCCAAATCGGGAATGGTCTCCCTTGGCAGTCATTTATCCCGAAACGAAGTGAGTCCCACCTTCCGAGTCCAATCCGGCATCTGACCCTTAAGCAGCAACACCGATGCTTTGGCTGAATACCGCGTGGGGGGTTCCTGTGGTTGATATCAAAATTATATAAACTTTTACAACACCGTAAGCCCTATCACTATGCCTCCTAAGGGCCCCCATTTTTAGTACAGTCTACTAGCATATTACGATAAGCGCCCCCTGCAGCCGTAGTTGAAAGAGCGTATCTCTCAGGACTGGATATATATCCTTAATAATAACTATGGCTTTATATTCACGGGGAATGTTTAACTCCAGGACCCCTTGTAACCAGCATGGGCAGTGGTTGTATCCTAGGGCAATAGCGGAACTGGGACTATTTCTGCATTAATTTCAAAACCTCTGCTTAGCAATGGCCGAGTGCTATATAATCATTGACTCTATGGCCCTGGACGTGATTTTCTGACGCTGTCAGGCGGACTCTGTTGAACTGTTCAGGGTAGATCTAGGGTGCTGGAACCGCCACAAGCCATGAGTCCTTGATGCACAGCTCAAACGGTTCAATGCGCGAGCGTCCAGCTGCGCACGAATGCAGACTCGGCTATCGCTTCGGTCTGTATGAAAGCTCAAGTCTTGGGCCTTTTTATTCGCTCGGGTCTGAATCTTATTCCTTGAGCGGTAGAGCCCCAACCTGCAGAAGGTGGAGGAGTTCAGAGACGCGGGCACGCGGGGAACGCAGCAGGGGTCCTGCTTCCCCCGCTGTTAGCCGCCCACTATCACCATTCCAGCTAGACCACTGCTGTTTAATTACGTTGAGGTGCGTAATCTAATCAGCCACAGCACTGGCCCCACTCTACAGCTGCTCTAGCCACAGAGATCTTAACAGCTGTCTTTAAACTTGTGGTTTAAAGACCTATCTACCCAAGGATAAGCACTTGAGAAAACCCGATAATCAATCCGTGAACAGTTAATTTTAGCAAATATCTCATCCTTTTGAAACATATGCCCTGTGACGCTGGAATGCCGCGAAATTAGCAGTGGCAATGTTTAGGCAGACGGCAGGACACGCGCCCCACACAGCCAACGGGTAATTTCGCGATGAGTCGGTGAGCAAAACTTCAAGGGAGTGAGCATGGTCTGATGAGCCCCTTAAACATCCAAACTCCGCACCATTGTCGTCTCTCTCTTGGGCTACCCTGGGAGTGACTCCCCCGCCCAGTGAAATCCCTCTGCATTTGCAGACCAGCTCCAGTGACATTATGGCTCAGCACCGCGGCGGCCGGGGCCCGGGGGTTGCGCCTGCCGAGGCTCCGGTAGTCCGTGACGTGTCAGATTGGGAGGTCTTTACGGATGACGATGATTCCTCCTCCGACAGCGACACCTCCCAGAACACCGTTGACTACCTTCAACCGCCCAAACCCCCCGCTGTCAAGCAGCCGGTACGCGCCATACCCCGGACCACCACGCAGGCTGAGCGTGAGGCTGCTGCGGTCGCGGAGCGCAATGACCTCAGTCCTGCGGAAAAAGACGCGAGCCACACCGGGGATAAACAACGGCCCGCGTGGTGGCGACGGCTCACCAAAGACCACATAGGGCAAAAGGAGGACGATGGACAGTCTTTACGAAGTAGATGGAAGTCGCGTCGTCACCACCACAGGGACGAGACGAGGGAGGAGGACAGAGAAGCTCGGAGAGCGGAACGCCGTCGCCTACGCGAAGACCACGATGGGCGTGAGCAGGGAGAAGGCCATTCCCGTGATAGGAGCCGACATAGTCGACACAGGCGACATCGACGACGTGAAAGGGGGGATGAAGCACAGAGACACGAGGACAGAGAGGCTCGACGGGTGTCGCTGAGGCCTGTTCGCCACTTTGAAGAAGACGACAGGAAGGCAGACGAGGAGCGGAAGATTCGGAGAGAACGGCGGAGTCTGCACAAGGAGCGAACGGCCTCCACCCCCACGAGGCAGCGCGACTCTGAGCATTCAGAGAAGGAAAAACGCCGTACTCCGGGGGAGGGTGAGAGGGGACACCACAAGAGCAGAGAACCTTCACGAGCATCGAGAAGGACTGCTCGTCCGCAACCCGAGGAAGACAAGAGGCAAGCAGAGGAGCGGGAGGCCCGAAGAGCAGAGCGTCGGAGTCTACACAGAGAACGAAAGGCTGCTGCCTCGAGGAACGGCGATCCCGAGCGCGCGGAGAGGGAAAGGCGCCACACCCGGGATAGAAGCCAGGCGGAGGACGAGAGCAGAAAGCAACGACACAGGGAGGGAGAAGCTTTACGGGCGTCACGAAGGGCTGCGAGCCAGCAGGCCAAGGAGAAGAAGAGATTGGCGGAGGAGAGGAAGCAAGCAGAGGAGAAGAGACAAGCAGAGGAGAAGAAGCAAGCGGAGGAAAAGGCGAGGAAGCAGGCCGAGGAGAAGGAAAAGAAACAAGCTGAAGAGAAGGCGAGGAAGCAAGCAGAAGAGAAGGAGAAGAAACAAGCCGAGGAGAAGAAGAAACAAGCAGAGGAGAAGAAGAAGCAAGCGGAGGAAAAGAAACAAGCAGAGGAGAAGAAGAGACAAGCAGAGGAAAAGAAGAAACAAGCAGAGGAGAAAGAGAAGAAGAAACAGGCAGAGCAAGCAGAGAAGAAGAAGCAAGCAGAGGAAAAAGAAAAGGAGAAGAAGAAACAAGAAGAGGAAAAGGAAAAAGAGGCCCGCCGAGCAGCACGCAAAGCCTCCCGCCAACAACTCGAGGAGGAAAAGAAGCGAGCAGAGAAGCGCAAAGTCGAACGAGGCCGCCCCCGCAAGGAAAAGGGCGTCGCAGACCAGCCCAAGGATGCCACCCCGGGACTCCCACCGACGCTACGACACCAGAGACTGGCGCCTACCCTCGGGACACACAGACTGGCGCCTACTCTGGGAGCGCAGAGGCTGCCTCCGACTCCGGAACACGAGACGATGCCGCCGACGGATGAGGGGGGTGTAGACTAGGCGAGGATATCATGCGGGTGTTTCAAGTTTTTTTGACTCGGCGGTTGGGACATGAACAGAACCAGACGGCCGGGGAGAATCGAGTGCTTAAATTAATAATGGGGGGTTCATAGGACCCTTAGCTCTACAAGTCTCCACTATACGAATACATACATACCAAAGACTGAATACTTCTAGACTGGACGTGAGCTCTTGGTTATCAGACCTGGTCTGGCTTTGGCCAACGGCTGCCACAAGCCTCGAGGAACCAACACGGTGCTGATATCAGCGGCGCTCTCCATCGTCTGCTGCATCATAGGCCTCTCAACCTCTCAAGTCCCTCGTGGCCTCGGCGCCTCTCTTCTCAACGCAGCCCAGGCGCAGTATCTCGATCAGAGCAACGCCAACCGTTGCCATGAATTTAGCATGTCAAAGAGAAGCACGTTTAACTGTCGGTCTAGGGTGGTTTCTTTGGATATCCATGCAGCATAGGATGGCATTTTATCTATCTCTACTATATTGGAGTTTTGTGTTGGCATTGTGTTTCAATGCTGAATTGAGGAAAAAAACAGCGTGTTCTTTGCTATAGTTGATGCCGGCAGACTTTTTGCACACTTCTTCTCGCCTACTATATTGGAGAAGAGAGCCGTGACAGTATATCCTGTTCGGAGCCCTCTCATATACATCGCAGACTCTTTTCACGTCCAACTGCCGCCGCCGGCATCAAATCTATTTCTTATTTGAAACGTCTAGCAGAGTTAGCACTCGCACAATGCAAGTAAAGGGGAAGTGACGTACTGAACTGGAAGTGGATGATATCTCCGTCTTGGACAACCTGAGAAAGTCAGCTACCGGAACACCAGGACGAGTCTAACCACCTACATAAGACTTTCCCTCTTGCCGGTACTTCCCAGCAGCCTTGATCGGCCCCATGGACTTGGCGCCCTCGCAGAGGTCGTAAAAGTCCTGGTAGGCGACCACCTCTGCCTTGATGAAACCCCTCTCAAAGTCGCTGTGGATGGCCCCAGCAGCTTGCGGTGCCAGACACCCCCTGGGAATAGTCCAGCATCTAATCTCCTTCTCACCAGCTACACAAGTCAGCATATTTGACTCAAACAGTGACAAAGGGAGCAGACCTGTAAAGTAGTATTGCAGGCCCAGCTTTGTGAACCCCTCGGTGATGATCTTGTCCAGCCTCGACTTGACCTTGCTCTCCTTGAGGAACTCGGCCTGCGCGGCCGGATCGTCCTTCATGCTGTACAGCTTCTCCTCAAACTCGATGGAGAAGGGGACAATGTCCCGGGGGAGCCCCCCGTGCTCGGTGACCCATTTTGCGATGAGCGGCAGGTACTTGCTCTTCTGCCGGAGGTAGTCCTTCATGGTCAGGTTGACGAGGTAGATGGTCGGCTTGGTGGTGATGAGCTGGATCTTTTCGTTGATGAGGGCGATCTCGGCGGGCGTCCAGCTCCCGTCCCTGACTGGCTGGTCCTTCTCCAGCATCTATCTCGTGAGCAAGGCACGGTCAGAGGGGACTTTTGCGCTTACTGCTCGGATCTTGGTCGTTGTCTCGGTGAAGAGAGGGAGCATCTTGTATTTGCCACCTGCCTTTTTGACGATTGCTTCTTCAGCGATGATGGTCTTTTGTAGGATGTCTGAAACGGGATTAGCTGGCGTCAAGGTGATTCAGAGGGGAACAAACCGAGATCCTTCTTGCAGAGCTCGCTTTGGATGGTATCTAGAACATGTTAGTTTTCGCCAGTTAAGAGACTTGACAACTTGCCCAAGTCCCGGACGGGATCAATCGAGTCATCAACGTGCAAGACCTGATCATTGTCGAATGCTCTGTCATAGAATCCGAGTCAGCATTGACACTGCAGTAAGTAGTTCAGCCATTGAATACCTAACAATGTGGAACATGCCGTCAACAGCCTGGATATGAGACAAAAAGGCATTTCCAAGCCCCTCTCCCTGGGAAGCACCCTTGATCAGGCCAGCAATGTCTGTCACCTGCAGATACGCAGGGTACATGGACGGCGGCTTCCAGAGGTCACAGAGAAAGTCCTTTGCCACGTTAACTATCTGTATCTTCTATGAGAGCATCTCGACTTACGTATCGGGCGTCGGGGACGGCACATCTCGCCTCGTTGGGCTCGATCGTGCAAAAGGGATAGTTCTCCGCAGCGGCGCTCTGCTCCGTCAAGAGGTTGAACAGGCTCGACTTTCCCACGTTGGGCAGCCCGACGCATCCCATCTTGAGGTTCTTGCGGACCCTTCCAAAGGCGACGACATTGTCCTTGACGGGTTCGATCTTCTTGGGAGGCATGATGAATGTATGGTTGAGGGGTTGTTGAGAGAAGAAAAGCAGAAATCCGTGGCAGACTTTTCAAAAAATGGCCTGATATCTCGCTTCTAGGCCCACTTAAGGACATGGGTAGATGGTGTTGTCTGGGGTTGGTGATAGGCTGGAGGCTAGACCTTGATGTTGACTGACTCTTGCTAGAGTCTGACTGGTCCACGGAGGGACCTTGTTACAAGGATGCGATCCTACAGCAGCACCGGTTTCAAGTCTTTGAAATAGGTAGCCTATCGGGAACCATTCCCAGATGGCCCGTTTAGAGCACTGACTTTTAGAACTAGATTCTGTACTCTCCTAGAATGCATCGACTTTATTAAATGAATATTGCGTCCAGCTGCTATTCCTTTACCCTTGTAGTATATCGTCAAGTGCAGTGCATCAACGACATGCTCCGACAACCTCTATTCACCGCAGTCAAGCCATGATGAGCACCCAGTCAAGAATAGGAACTGAAAGCCAAGCAGTGATGAAACACATCAACGTCCTAGTTCCTACCCCCCCCGACAATTTCAAGATTCACAAAACACTGCTTCGGCTTACACGTCAACTTCAGATAGTCCTCATAGCTCGAGAGACCCCCCCCGCAAGGCAAGAACCTAAAGTTCCAGACCAACAACGCCGTCAGCATCTTCAACTCCATGTACGCCAACCTACGGCCAAAACAGCCCCTCAGGCCCAGCCCAAACGGAATGGTCGGACCGGCTGCCGGATCAAAGACCTGGTCTCCCGTCTTGTCGTCCCTTACGAGCCATCGCTCAGGACGGAACTCGCCCATGCCTTGCTCGGACCACGTGCGCACGCCGCGTTCCTTGGCTGCCCTCTGGCATGACTCGCTGCGCAGGTCCTCGTCAATGTCGTATCCGGGCTCGGTGAAGCTGGGGCCTTTGTTCGCGATGAACACAACGGTGCCCTTTGGGATATGGTGCCCTAGGATGGTCGTGTCTCTGGTGCATTGCCTATCCTGCATGATGGCCGTGTGAGCAAGTCGCAGCATCTCATCGACAATGGCATCCAGGTAAGGGATATTCGACTCTGTAATCTCCTCTGGCGTCGGGGAGCGGCTCTCGGCGTAGGCACTTTTATATACGGCACACAAGTCGTCCCGCAGTCGATCCTGGCATGACGGGTTGTCGGTAAGAAACTTGACGCCCCAGCAGAGGGTTGTGCTCGTGGTGTCGTGTCCAGCGACGATGAATCCCAGAATCTGAACAGTCAGTATTCTTTCTTGATTTAACATCCGAGGCCTCTTACTTCGTCCTTCATGGCGTCGGACCAGTAGACAGGGTCTCGACCAGCCTTGGCGGCAAAGGTGCGCTCCCGCTGCATGATGAGGTCAACAGCAGACTGGAGATGAGACTCGCCCTCGTCTTGACTGCCAAGTCTGTCTACCGCCTCCATGACCTGGTCCTTTAGGAACTCGTCCCTGACGACCCTCATCTTTTGCACGCTTGGTCGCAGGCCCATCAACCACCACGCCATCTTGGGGAAACCGCTGCTGGCTACCCCGTGGACATTTTCCACACATCTCAGCGTTGCATCGATGGCGGGATGGATAGGTTCGACGGGGAATTCAAACGCATTGCACTCTGCTGACCGATCGCGAATCGTCTGCACTTCGTCCTCGCCCATCGACCGGAGCTTCTCGACCTGTGGTGCCAGAGCTCTGTGGACAAGGCCATCACCAAAGCCAAAATCATAGACAGCGTCTAGAGCAGCGTAAAAGATGTCTTGTTCAGCAGAGAACGGCTGCCCGTCAACGACCCGCGCCTTCATCTTCCACAGATCGATGAGACGCATCGTGCTCTTGTAAATATTTGGAGCCGCCACGCCATGGAGGAACTTGGGGGTCATCAGATCCTGCAGCAGACGGCGGTGTCCTCTCCATTCCGGCCCAGT
The DNA here is from genome assembly GCA_013618265.1 of Fusarium albidum. Taxonomy (NCBI): domain Eukaryota; kingdom Fungi; phylum Ascomycota; class Sordariomycetes; order Hypocreales; family Nectriaceae; genus Fusarium; species Fusarium albidum. The sequence continues at coordinate 19,121 of JABFEP010000529.1, forward strand.
CTTGAGATTGATGTGGAACTTGGGAGCCTCGCCGCTCAGCACGGCGATGCTAAAGTCTGAGCGGTCAAACTCGCCGCGGCGCATGAGTATGTCTTGGCCCTCGCGGAAGTCGGCCAGGACGATCGTGGGCTTGCCGAAGGGCGTGAGGAAGATCTGGAAGACGGGGCTGGCTTGACGTCGTGCCTGATCGATTATCCACCCGAAGAGATTGCTGGGGGCGGCTTTATAGATCGCGGGGATGTCTCCGAGCAGGGAGCGCGTTGCTTCGGCGTTGAAAGGGATCCCGGGTAAGGGTTTCGGGAGGAGGTGCTGGTGCAGGGCGTAGAGGGCAATCACAAGGACCGTGGCCAGGATGGTGACAGCTCCGGCTGTCGACCCAGACGAAGTCGTTGGTGGCGTCATTGCATGTACGTCTTGGAGGATGAGGTTGTTGTTGTTGTGTTAATTAGAATACTGTCTGATGAAAGAAAGAAGAGGTTGGAGTCAAGATTCGAGGGGAACCGCCGTCATGATTCATCAGTGCCCTAAGCATATTGGCGTTACGCGGCAGGGATAACCCAGAGACGGGACGGAGGGCAAGTGCCGGCTCCCACCCCGCGCACTAGATAAGCCGATACGACACTGCATTCTCCATCATGTTTGTTTCTCAACATCAACTGTGCCCTTTGGCTGCTAGGCATCACATTCAAGTCCCAGCGGGGCACTTCTCTTGGGTTGTTTGTTTACACCTGGTGTAACACCTAATCTCAGACACGAGTTTTCCGTTGGGGGGCCAACTTTGGCTGCAAGACTTTATAGAGACTAGATTTCCGCAGCAGGGGCTGTCTTGGACACGATCACATCCCTGGTGTGGTTCTGCCATTGAAGTCTAGCCTGCACATCACTTCTAGGGATAGGGCTCAAGCACCTCTCGGGAGGGGTTGAGGGTCGGTAATGCGAGTTGGTCTATTTCTGTGCTTCTGTCCGTAAGGACGGTCTCTATCCAGTCGTCAATATTCTAGGCTGCAGATGTCCTCCTGGTTAAGGCCTGGGTAAGATCCAAGCTCTGTTGGACGGCTGAGGCCGCACCCCACTGCTTGCCGAGAGTCAAAACTCTGATTTTAATGGATCTGCCAAGTGCGCCGGCGATGGCGAAGCTGTCTCACATGGCGCCAAGTTCCTCACAGCGGATAAAGAATTACTCCGCGAGGGAAGAATTGTCGTGGAACACGAGCTGCGGCATTTTATATCCAAGGAGGCGGTGTCGAAGCAACCCAAACTTGACAATCACCACTCCTCCATCATGAAGTCCCCAATCCCCGACTACCTGCGGCAGGTGCTGGAGAATGCGCGCCCCAACGAGTCAGGCGCAGTGGCCAACTACATCGACGTGCTCGCCCAGGCGGACGCGTCCAAGATGGCCGTGTCCCTCGCAACGGTGGACGGGAACCTGTACTCTGCCGGGGACGACTCCGCCGAGTTCTCCATCCAGTCCATCTCCAAGGCGTTCGTGTACGCGCTCGCCATCGAGGACGCGGGGCTGGAGCGCGTGCTGGAAAAGATCGGCGTTGAACCGTCGGGCGACGCCTTCAACAAGCTGTCGCTGCATGGAGGCTCCAACAGGCCGATGAACCCCATGATCAATGCCGGGGCCATCGCGACGCACTCGCTAGTGGTGGCGCCGGATGCCACGGCCGAGCAGAGAGTCGATCGGATACTGAAGGCCCTCTCCAGACTTGCGGGTCGACAGCTGCGGGTGGACGAGGCAGTGTACGAAGCCGAGCTGAAAGACGCCAACAGAAACATGGGTCTGGGGTACATGCTCAAAGCGGCGGGCATCATATCCTGCGATCCTCAAGAAGCTGTGCGGGGGTACATCCGCCAATGCTCCATCAACGTCAACGTCCGTGATCTGGCCATGATGGCTGCAACCCTGGGCAACGCCGGCGTGCACCCAATTTCTGGAGAGGAGATCATGCCTCACCACAGCGTCCGGCAGGTCCTCTCCGTCATGACAACCTGCGGCATGTACGATGCTGCCGGCGACTGGGTGTCCAACGTCGGCATCCCCGCAAAGAGTGGCGTAGCCGGGGGCATCATCGGCGCTCTCCCCGGCCAGGTTGGCATTGCCGTCTTCTCGCCCAAGCTGGACGAACGCGGCAACAGCGTGCGGGGTGTGATCATGTGCCAGCAGCTCTCATCCGACCTGGGTCTGCACATGATGGATGTCAGCCAGGTTGCTCGAGCCACAGTGCGTACCTGGGCCATGACCATCGCCGGCGGCGTCGACCAGCCCCACGAGTGCGAGCAGGAGGTGCCCATCTTTGAGCTGCGAGGTGCGGTCCGTTTCGCGGGTGCTGAGCGTCTCACACGGGCTATCGTGCGTGAGCTGCATGCCCCTAACCCGGACGAGGTTGGGACTGGACGCTTCGCGGAGGCTTGTGCTGTTGTGTTCTCCTTTAGAGACGCCTACTCGCTCAACCATGTGGCGCAGCGGATCATACGCGAGGACGTTCGTCGTCTTCTCAAGGAGGGGAGGAATGTCGTGGTGATTGATCCTGCTAGGGTTCTGCACATGCCGGAGGATGCACCCGAGACGAATGGATCGGAGAAGAGGCCGCACCTAACCAACATGTCCCGGGTGGTCGATAGCGAGGCCGAGGCGCGGCGGTTCATAGGGGGTAAGGGCTGCCGGACTGTATCCCACAGTGACCTTGGGGACTTGTTTTAGCTGAGAGGTGCTTGGAGGAGTATCAATTGGACTTTCTTCTCTCTGATTGTTGTCTCTCCCTAGTTTGGGTGGGTGTCATGTCTGCCGATAAAGCATCTGGTGATAGACGTCTCTCGATTGCCGCTGCCCTGGCTGTATGTGATAGAGGTCTAGGTAACAAGAGCAATAGCAAATCCCGACAGGATCTACCGAGATCTGTAGTGGGTATCATGTGAAGGGGCAAACGAGAACTTGAGTTGATCAATTCAGAAGAGGGGCTGCCGGCAGCCGAGGCCCAATATTACACTCCTGAACCTACGGACCAGTCGTATCCAACCGCAAACTCATGACTGTGGGGATGAGCATCATGACTGGATCTCGGGGTTTATCAGGAGCCCGGTGGTTTGTCATCACAGCATCATATATGGCCCAGTTCCCCGCAAACCTAGCATCTCCATCACCTTCTACTACAGAACTGCCACCATGAAGGAAGCCATCGTCACCCCCGACATCACAGTCAAAGTCATCGACTCTCCCGTGCCCGAGCCTGGGCCAGGTGAAGTCCTAATCAAGGTCGTCGTCTCCGGTATGATCACCACTGTCTCCATTATGGCGTCACTCTAACCCTCTCAGGCACGAACCCCAAAGATTGGAAAATCCCAGTCTGGACCAACACATCGTCCAACTCTGGCGACGATGTAGCCGGCACTGTCTCGTCTCTGGGTCCTCAAGTGCGAGGATTCCACGAGGGCGACCGTGTAGCCGCCTTCCACGTCATGCGTACAGGTGCAGGCTCGTTCGCCGAATATGCCATCGCTCCGCAGCACACCGTCTTCGCGATCCCAGAGTCCACCACGTTTGAACACGCGGCTACGGTCCCGCTCGCCGCGTACACGGCTGCAGTGGCCCTGTTCCGCGTGCTCGGGTTCCCTTCGCCGTGGGACCGGAGAGAGAAGAGTAACAGGCCTCTGGTCGTCTACGGAGCGAGCAGTGCCGTCGGGGCATTCGCCATCAAGCTCGCCCGTGTAGCTGGTATACACCCAATCATCGCAGTCGGTAGCGCAAACAGCGAGTTTGTTCGTCCCTGCTTGACGGAGGGAGACAAGTTTGTTGATTACACGGCGTACAAGAACGACGGTGAACTCGTGGAAGCCGTCAAGAAGGCTGCTGGGGGTCAGATATCAGACGTCCTCGATGCTGTTTCTACTGCGAGCACCATCAAAGTGCTTGGCAAGGTCCTTGAGACCTCTGCGAATAAAGACCCGAAACTGACCATTGTCCTCCCGTCCGAGGACACAAGCTTCGTCGATGCAAGGGTCAAGGTGTTGAAGACGAGCGTTGGCACGGTGCATGAACCCGCGGAAGGTGACCAGCTGTTTGGCCTAGTCTGGGGACAGGCGTTTGCGAGGGGTCTCGCCGAGGGTTGGCTGACGCCGCATCCGCACGAGATTGTCAAGGGCGGGCTTGGTGGACTGGGGGATGCGTTGAGGGGGTTGAAGGAGGGGACGGTTCGGGCCAAGAAGATGGTTGTTCGTATTTCAGATACTGAGGGGGTTTAAGTTAGTCTGGCAGGGGGTTGACTGTAAAGGGGGGTTCAACGGCAAATAATAGCTATCTCTACTGAGTAGATCCACGTCCTTTGTTGACTTCAGTGATACGAGATACCTAATGACAGACAAGTCTGCTCCTCGTGACCGGAGCAGCAGCCGAACTGACCGTTGCGGGGCGCGCCAACTTGCGCCCTAGGATGTCAACTTACAAACAAGCACCTTATTGGTCAATGTCAAGAGAATATGCAGCGTAGGGCGTCGATTGCAAGCTACAAGACGGCTGCTGCCTGACTTGATCACTCTTCTCCCGCGAGGTCTTCTCAGATCTTAATATCGTTGAATACCCCAGGCGACACCATCAAGAAACTCTTCTGTTTATTCTAGATAACCAACATGGCCCAAGACGTCAGTTCTACTCTCTGTGGCGAGACCCTTACTGACCTCATCCAGCTAGTTGAAGACGTCGAGATGCACACACGCTCGACCGATCCCCCTCGGCGCACCGTCAATCCCGGCCTGGACCAGTCCCTCATGGACCTCGAAAACGGCATCGTCGGCTGGGAATGCGAGACCGACCCCGAGTACCCGCCAAACTTTTCTCCCACTCGCAAGTGGCTCATCACTGGCCTTCTCTCTACCCTGGCTTTCATGACGCCTTTTGCATCATCTATTATAGCCCCTGCGATTGAATACATAGCCGACGACTTTGGCGTCCCTGATATCACAAAGAGCGCCATGCCCGTGAGCATCTTTCTCCTGGGGTACGCCATCGGGCCTCTGTTCTTGTCGCCTCTGTCCGAGATCTATGGCCGCAGGATCATCATGATGGCCTCCAATATTGCCTTCTGCATCTTCCTTATCGCCTGCGCTCTATCTCCCTCGATAGACCTCCTTATTTTCTTCCGCTTCATGTGCGGAGTTGGAGGATCCGCCTCGCAGACCGTCGGGGGAGCCGTCATCGCCGATTTATTCTCCGTTGCCGAGCGCGGGAATGCCATGACAGTATGGATCATAGGTCCGATCCTAGGGCCCTCGCTTGCGCCTCTCATCGGCGGCTTCGTGGCCGAGTCGGTCGGTTGGCGGTGGACCAACTGGATAACATTGGTTCCTGCTTCGGTGCTTCTAGTGGCCATGGTGTTTGTGTATCCCGAGACTCACCACGAGGTGCTGGTTCAACAGAAGACGAAGAGGTTAGCCAAGACACTTGATAGACCGGACCTTTACAGCTGTTACGCTGCCGAGGAAAAGGCCTCCAGCAGCACCGAGGTCCTCCTGTCGGGCCTTGTCCGACCGCTCAAGTTGCTGTTCAGCTCGACAATCATCTTTGGGGTGTCCCTATATGTAGCATTTGGCTACGGATGTCTATATCTGCTGTTCAATACGATCCCGATCGTTTTCCGCGGCAGTTACAACTGGTCATCCGGCATCTCAGGCATCGTCTACCTCGCTCTCCTATTTGGATATCTCATCGGCCTATCTGCCTTTTCTCTTCTATCAGACAAGACGGTTCGCCACATGACTGCAGCCAACGGGGGCATCTACGAGGCCGAGATGCGACTCCCCTTTTGCATATACTTTGCCGCGCTCCTCCCCATCTCGTTCTTCTGGTACGGCTGGAGCAGCGACCAAGCCGTGCACTGGGCCGTGCCGATCTTGGGGCTGGTGCTATTTGGCATAGGGTTCGAGGGTATCTGGCTGCCCACGCAGATTTACATCGTTGATGCGTACTCGCGATATGCCGCGAGTGCTCTTGCCGCTTCGTCCGTCATGAGGAGCATAGTTGCCGCGTTTCTGCCCCTGGCGGGGCCTGCAATGTATGAGAGGTTGGGGGTTGGCTGGGGGAACTCGGTGCTGGGGTTTATCTCTTTGGGTATGGTTCCTATTCCGGCTTTGATATATAAATTCGGGGGGAGGATAAGAAAGAAGGAGAGGTTGAGACTTTAGCGACCAGACCCGGTGTGGAGCAGGGGTGACCTTGGTCTGTGGTGACGAGGCCTCCATGCATCGAGGAACTGAGATGGCGGCGTCTGCCGAGTTGAGTGACCCCCCCAATAGCAAAGGGTGTCGTTGCTCCATTGGAATGTGTTCCCGTGGCCACATCAAGCCCGGTGACACCATAGCTATTGATTCCTGACCCGCAGCGGCATTCACATGTCAATTCGCAGAGCAATAAGGGCAAGAACCAGGCTCGCCAACAATCCGTCGTCAGCCTCGCACCAGGAGTTGCGCGTCCCGAGCACGTCACATTGACGAATCCATAGCCTCTACTGGTATGAAACAACGGGTTATCCTCCTTAAGACACCACCGCCGATCATATCGTACCATTCGCCATGGCGGGAACATCAGCCTGGGACCACGTCTTTATCAGAACGTCCATATTCCTGCTACACCTGGTTGCCCCCTTCAGCGTTGTCTACTCGCTGGCCATCTGGCTGGTCGGCTTCCCGTTCCGCGCCCCCCTCGTCTTGGAGGTGTGGCTGGCGTCGGAGGCGGCATTCTACCTCGTCGTCTAACTCCCGTACAAGGCCTACCTCCAGACGGCCGCGACACATCCCGCCGCCGCCTCCCGCGACGACCGCCGGAGTCTGTTCCGGCGCTGCCACGGCAACATCCCGGACCCGGAGCGGTTCCTGACGAAATGGTTCCGGGACGCCCCGGCGGCTGAGATCAAGCGGGACAACGTCAAGGAGTTCTACCGGTGGGCATTCCTCAACACTGCTGACCCCGATCCGGCGGATGACGACGAGCTAGAGTACTATGTTGGAGAGAAGTCGCTGGGCAGGAGACTGGAGGCCTGGCGAGGCAACGCGAAATGCCTCAGATTGTCGCTCGACGAGGTTGACATGCTGCATCGGAGCTTGATCTGGTATCTGGTGAGAATGGGATGAGCGAGGGGGGGCTTTCCTTGCTAAGCCTTTTGTATAGTGCGTGTCCGTGGTCGATACTCTGGCATCTGCTGCCCTGCTCTACCACTCGTTCGATTTCCACCGCACGTCGCTCCTCCGATGTCTGGCCGTCTTTCCCTCGCGTATCCCGACGCTCTTCGCGGCGCATCGCTCGCCTGCAAAGACTCTCACCTACTGGCATCGGCGACACACCTCCAAGACGAGGCTGCCCGCCTTGTTCATCCACGGCATCGGCGTCGGGCTCTACCCTTATGTACGATTCCTGGCCGACATCAACGCCCACGGCGACGAGGACGGACAGGTGGGCATCATTGCTGTCGAGCTCATGTCCATCAGCTCCAGGATAGCAGAGCAGGCGATGCTGAAGGACGACATGTGCGACGAAATCCACAGCATTCTGAGAGCACATGGGTGGTCAAGGGTTGTGCTGGTGTCGCACTCGTGGGTCTCATATATCCTCTTGGCTACTCGCTAACTGAAAGAAGCTACGGCAGTGTGGTTGCCACCCATCTCCTTCGCTCGCCGCAGACTTTGCAGGCGATTGGGCCGGTTCTTCTGATCGACCCTGTATCCTTCCTCCTGCATCTGCCCGATGTGGCATACAATTTTGTGACATTTTTTCCTGTCTTTTCAGCCGCTATATCAGCTAATCTCTTGCAATTATGCCAGGTCTATCGGAAGCCGAGCTGCCCGGACGAGCACCTACTCTCGTACTTTGGCTCAAAGCACATGGGCATCTCGCATACGCTGTTCCGGCGTTTCTTCTGGGCTGACAATCTCTTGTGGAAGGAACATCTCCGAGGCCGTCGCGTGACGGTCGTCCTGGCCGGCAGAGATGCCATCGTTGACACAGAGGCCGTCGGCGCGTACCTGACGGGGTCCAGGGACTGGAAGCTGGAGACTGGGGGCTGGGAGGACGGGCTCTGGAGAGGCGATGGCCTGGATGTGCTGTGGTTTCAGGGTCTGGGTCATGGGCAGGTGTTTGACGGGAAGAGGGCGAGGGGGAGGTTGGTGGATATCATTAGGGGGGTTGCTACTGAGGAATAGGTACTTTCTTGCTCTACCGACATTGGGCCGCTTTAACTAGCTAGAGCACGAAATAATATCGGTAAACTCTGCTAAATTCAGGAGAGGTGCACGAGTCTAGGGTCATTATTCATTGAGCTCAAGGGGAAGCCTTTCCTCTGTCGCGACTGAACTGAACTGGTTAAGAAAGAACAAGAAGGACAAAAAAAAAAGAAGAAAAGAAGAAAAGCGATGACGCTGCACATCGTCCAAGATCTCGATGACGGCCCACGTGACTCCAATCTTTCATCCATGACACACTGCCGCCCCGTCCAGGTTTGCCGCCTTCATCACCACCTGCTCCAAGCCTTGCGCGTCGCGAGTTACAGAGGCAGCCCTTGTCGATTACGTCGCCGGTCGAACCCCTGCCGCGGATCTGGACTCTCGAGTTCCACAGCTTGGTTTCCTCTCACCGCTGCCCCCCGCACTTCAAACCCTCCCCCTCTCAACGTTTCCGAACCTCTCCAGGAGTCATCAACCGTCGATCAACGCAGACGTCATTCCCAATGCCACATTGCACAATAATCCCGAATCACATCTCTCAGGGCCAGTGGTTGGGCTGCGGTGCATCATATCGCCGCTGCTCGGCCTGGGCCGGATCAGACTCTCGTTCCGCTGGGCTTTTTCTAGAAAATGACTTCATATCGAGATAGCTCGCGCGAAGCTCAACCGCCGGCGGCCGATCATGCTCCCCTGCAAGGCGACGTGCCCGTCACGCTCTTCCACGGCCGCTTGGCTCACGATGGCGGCCTGATGCCGGACCCCTGCTCGGCGGGGCCAAAGGCGGCCATAGAGGTGTCCGTCTCTCGGTGCAACTCTTCCAGCAGCAGCCGCGGGACGGGGGAGAGTGATCCCCAGGAGTGGTTTGACTACTCGAATGAGCATCCGACTGCTGCCATCGACAACGATGCCATGGACGGTATGTCTGAGAGGGCGGTGTATTGGAAGATGCTGATCAAGTCATAGTTGATCTCCCTCTTCCTCGGGGGGAAAGTGGTTCCTCGAACTCAGAGACGCCATCCTCGCAGAGACAATACAACCTCAGTCCGGCAGATGGCAGTGGCGCTGATGGCTATCGCAGTGTTATTGATGACCTGACGGTCGAGATTCAACAGTTGCGGGAGGAACTGAAGCGTTACAAGCAGACGGGCCCGGACAGGCTCCGAAAAGACGCCTTGTTCGAGACCAGGGTTCACAGTCTACACGAGCAGAAGAAGATGGAGCTCGAGGAGACTCTACGAAGCTTTGCCGCCAGTCTCGATGGGTCTCCAGTAGCAAGGACGCAGAGACATCAATCTGGAATCCGGCCCAACCATGGTTCTTCTGCCCTGGGGTCCAACCTCGGAGCAGTCGACTCAGCCGATGCCATGCCACCCGCTACCATGGCCTCGATCGCGTCTCTTGGTCGTCCAACCATGAGTTCGGTCAACATGGACGGTTTTCTAAGAGATACCCCCGACGGGCTCTACCCACGGGACATGGTCATGACAGACCATGAGCGCAGGAACCTTGTCGTTCGTCGTCTAGAGCAGCTCTTCATCGGATCGACCAGCCGCCCTGTCACGCCCAAGAAGCCGCCGGCGAGCGTTGTAGACGTACAGGCGACGGACCCATCACTGCCATCATACGATGGGAGCGAGCCCGCCCGGGAGGCAGTGATTCTCACGCAGGAGCAACGATCTCGGCTCGCAGGAAGCAGGAGCTGTTCAGAAGGCCATCGGTCATCCGACTCAAAAGAGGATCACGCGGAGAACGACAGCGCCAGCCCGCCTCTACCAGAACAGCGACCCACACGACCCCGTGATCTAGACCCCGACAGAGTCCAGATCCCGTCCGAGAACATGGACTACATCCGCCATCTGGGCCTGGTGATGCCCGGACAGCGCAGCATGCAGCCCGACGCGGGAGGCTGGATGCACCTGAGCCTGCTGTGCAACATGGCGCAGATCCACATCCTCAGCGTGACGCCAAACTTTATCAGGTCGGCCGTGTCCGAGATGAGCACCAGATTCCAGCTATCCACCGACGGACGCAAGGTCAGATGGCGAGGGGGTCCCCAAGATGCCGAGTTCACCACCGACACGAAGCGCAGGCGACCAGACGCGGCGCATCCCACCGTCGACGAGCTCCAGTCCGACGGCTCAGGTAAGGACACGCCTCAATTTGCCCCGCAGCTCCGCACTACACTTGACAGGTTCCAGTACAAGCCGCTGCTGGTCCAGCAGGATCCAGCGTCGGACGGGGACAGCTCGCCGGACGACATGGCTTGCACGGGCAGCGACGGCCAGAGCTACTCGAGGGGGCGCACCCGGGGGAAGAACCGCCGTGAAGGAGTCGTCATATATTACAGCGGGGCGCTGTTCTACACGGACTTGTCGGGTGACCCAAGTGATGGGTCGACGACCGCTCACACGCTCTTGAGTGCTCGGAAACGAGACGGCTCATCGTCTCCTGGGCCCTCCAGACCGTTGACTGATGGACAAGTGCAGAAGAGTCCAGCCGTGGATGAGGACGGTGGCTCGACAAGCGACAGCCAGCAGATGAGCGACGTGGAGCTGGATCTGGCCTGGAGCGACCATCAGCAGTATCTGGTGCAGCAGCCGTTTGAGCCCTGTGGGATCGGCGGCGTGCTCCCAGAGGACCACTTCATGTTGGTTGTCAGTACTAGACGGCCTACGCAGGATGTCCCGGGAGCGGCTTACGGTCCTCGGAGCGGGAGGTCGGCCACAAGGCCGACTTGCTGCGCCGTGCTTGATGACCTGAGAAGGCCAGAAGAGCCACCCCCTATCGAGGTTGAGTATCTGTCAGGGCGCGTCGAGAGGCTGGCGCCAGCCCCGTTGCCGCCCCCTGTTACCTTTTTTCAGCCGTTGAGCACCGACATGTCGTCGGGGCAAGACGACGTATCTTTAGGTGTGGATGATCTAGATATGGATGTCTAGATCGTGAGAATATCTCGGATATTAGACCGCTGCAGGTCTATCTAAGGTGAGACAACTAGAATAGTTAATTGAACTACAACTTGGAATCACGCACCCTGCAGTCAAAACAAACACCCCGGTACCCCCCCTCTGCACTCTCATCCAGGAACTGCGCATAGCGATCCACCCCCCCAAGATAGCACCGCGGCTCCCTCTTCCTCCCCGGCACATTCACACCCATGTACCAAGAGTCCGTGTGCGGAAACAAGGTTCTATCGGCCGAATCAACCAGCTCATCCTTCCACCAGCGTTCAGCATCAGAACGAGGCTCAACCGTGATCTTTCCCCGCTCCCTCATATGGCCGACAATGCCTGCGATCCAGCGTCCCTGGAGCTCTGCCATGAACGGCGTGATTCCCAATGCCGTGGGAGCCTGCGGACCGACGGGGAAGAACATGTTGGGGAACCCGGATGACATTATACCGAGGTATGTCCATATCCCCGTGCTCTCGACATCCATGTTCCACTTGCTAGATAGGAGCTGTCCGCTGCGACCACGCACGTTCATCTGCAAAACACTTGCAGTGACAAAGTCGAACCCCGTAGCGTAGACCAGAATATCGAGTTCGTGGTGTCCAGAATCCCGAGTAACAACAGACTTTTCTGTCTCGCGGACTAGAGGATCGTGACGAAGGTCGATCAGCGAGACATTAGGTCGGTTGAAAACCTCAAAGTAAGCAGACTCCAATGACGGCCTCTTCGTTCCGAATGCATGTGGTGGAATAGCAGGTGCCAGCTTGCGAGCGACGTCTGGGTCGTTGATCCGGGGCAGCGTTTTGGATCTCCAGAAGTTGTAGGCTTCCATGTTGGCTCTGGAGTCGGTGGTCATATCTGCGTAGTTGCGGAACCAGAAGGAGAGGCCCCCGTTTGTGTAGAGACGGGTGTAGAAGTCCTGCCGGGTTTCTTCATCGTGGTCGAATGTCCGCTGCGGCCGATCAGGACAGTCGACCCCAAAGGTGGAAAGGCGCTGCTCAAACAGCGATGGGTAGTTCTCCTTGACGCGTTCGAATTCTTCTGTAGAATACTGCACTTGGCGTTGAGGAACTGCTAGATTCGGAGTTCGCTGGAATACCGTCAGATGACCAACTTTTGATGCAATCTCCTCGATGATCTGAGTCCCGCTGGATCCTGTGCCGATGATGCCGACGCGTTTTCCGGCAACGTCAAGATTCTCCGGCCAACATGATGTATGGACACCATTCTCAAATGTCCCGACACCTTCATACGTCGGATACACCGGGACAGTCGAATATCCCGTACATGGCACAAAGAACTGACTCTTGATGACCCTCCCGTCACTAGTCGAGACGTGCCATCGCTGCTCATGCTCATCCCAGGATGCTCCACTGACAAGAGTGTTCAACGTGATGCAAGGCCAAAGATGGAGCCTCTCACACACTGCTTCGAGGTACTCTTGGATATCTTCCCTTTTAGCAAACCGTTCTTTCCAGGTCCAGTTGCGCCATAGTTCGGGTGCAGAGAATTCATAAAAGGGCACCTCTGTGTCGACGCGGCAGCCGGGGTAGTGGGTGTAGAACCATACGCCGCCGACGCCGGATCTTGCCTCTAGGAGGATGACGCGCAGGCCTAGGGATTTTAGCTGATGGAGCATCCAGATGCCGGCCCAGCTGGCCCCGACGATGATGGCATCTGCTGACATGTCTGAGGATGAAGGATAGAGAACTGGTTCATCAAAAGTTCGCGCGAGGTCCCATTTTGATGTCCTCATGTCTGCCCCTGCATTGCTGCGCCCCAGACAATGCGGCCACTGGCGCTTACATCGAGTCCGAGCGAGTCCGTAGAGCACCCATGATACTGGATATCTCAGTAAGCCCGACGTTCCCATGACCTTGCATCGGATATCCGTATCGGAACTCCGTGCCATCTCCAGATTCCAGCCCAAGGTGATTACGCTGACGTACGCAGATGCCCTCAGACCCTCTACTCTTGCCTGTCCCGGTGATATAATACATGTACTACTAAGAGAAAGAGGCACGGCTGCGCGGCCTTGGGAACAGGGATCCCGTATGGCTGCTCGCAGAACTGAAGCTCGCGACACTCCCCCGTCTCTGGAACACCGGCGTCTTTAGTACTTTGTTGGCAGAAGTTACCCGCCGCTTGTCAGTCCTACCGCCACCGACTGTCTGTGCTGATTTATTTAGAATGGTCGCCAATCTAATTCTAGCATCGCTCAGTTCTTGGTCATCGTCTTGGAAGACGTCGTTGACGAGTGTCGTGAGGACGTGGTTCAGAACATCCGTCACCTCTTGGAGAATGTCATCAAAGGAGCTCTGCATGAATGATTCCAGGAATCGCTCATGGTACTTCCGCATCAGGCTGCCAAACACGAAACTGAACAGCTGATCGAATGGCCCCTGAAGAGCGGGTTTCAAAGGCCCCTGGTACTTTTCACGCGCTTGTTCAAGAAGCAGAGGCCGTAGTCGTTCTGCCCGGCTTGACCTGCAACCGTGAGATCAAAGAGCATATTCACCCAAGAGTCGAGGCCATTTTCAACTGCGTGTTACACCAGCTAGGTACCTCCTGGGATGCTTCTCTGAGGGTTATCCATCTATCCCAGGATTTATTGGCTTGGATGCGAGTGATGATGGCGTGTGGACCCGCTCCGTTCTCCTCTGCCAGGCGCGCGTGGGTGAACAGCTCAAAGGTGGCGTAGGAGAGCAGCGCGGGGTGGTCTTCCAGGACTTGGGAGTGGCCCGCAAAGGATATGTCTGTGATTGATCTGGGGGATCTCCCGAGGGGGAGGGACTCCGACATGTGGCTTGTTGCTAGCCACTGAGCAATGTCGACGTTGCGTCGAGATGTGCCTCAGGACCCTGTGCTTCTCTCGGTGTGGTTGTACCGTCAGATGTCAGGAAATGATCAAGACTGCGCGTTCTAGGGCTGGCATCTCGTCTGATGCGGTGTGACTGTAGGGAGAGGGTTTCAAGGACACGAGAGCTCAGCGATCCAGGACTATCCACAGAGGCTGATGCAGAGATCATCCCTCGTGGTTCATCCTCCGCCTCTTTCTGCGCCGCCGGTTTACGGGCATCCATTTCCGGCATGTCCAGACAATCCAGACAAGTAGCCATGATGGAAAGATGGCCTTGGCCGATAGGATGAGACCTGACCCCCGTGTCTAGAATCGAGAAGCCATTTCCACGCAGGAAGAACTCCCTCACCGATTCATGAATCACCTGGACAACCCTCGTCTCGCCCTGCTCCATGTTCAGGGATCCCGCTCCAGCAAACACGGACATGGCCTCTACATCATGATCCTGCGGTTCCTCTGCAGTCTTCTTCACCTCCACCAAGCCCTTGGATATACTCCTGATCTGTCTCTCAAGCTGGTCACCCGTCTATGTAAAGTCATCAAAGGTGCGCTACTTGTGCAGAGACGACGGTGCTGGTCGACGAATAAACGCTAGCACATGATGCTACTCGTAAACGCGCAGAGGTTTCGTGGAATAGCCGCACGGTCAAATATCTCGCCTCTGGCCCTAGCCCCGTGAACAGCTGCGCGAACAGAGTCTCGAGTGCCTCTGGGAGAACATCCATCTGCTTGAGCAGGTACCGCAGATCCCTCCCGTCATCCCAGCTCCTACGCATCTCGTCCACCACCAGGACGGCCCAGAGGAACACGCCGGCTGATTTATCGAGGATGCTGTCCCTCAGGTATTCCCACTGGGGCTCGTGCGGTGCGATGCAGAGCTCGAACCGCTGCTGCACGTACGTTGCAATGTCGTGGCTGTTGTGCTGCTCGACGAGGATCTCGCGGCAGTGGCTCACAGTCACAGAGGGGAAGTGTCTGCTCGATAGGCAGACGTTCAGATGGATCCCTGCGGCGTGTGCTGATTTGGTGATCTTCCGCCAGGAGTAGGCTTGAGGGCGTATGCTCTCGGGGTCGCACTCATCGAGGGCGTCGATGAAGATGACCGTCTTGGATGCTGGCGCAGTGGTGAACATGGACTCGAAGAGGTCCGGGACGACCTTGTTTCCGAGGACGCCGAGGTTGATCCCAGATAGACCGAGGCCCTCCTGGAAAGTCTTGACGCGAAAGTCGTACTTTTGCCAAGCTTCGGAGAATGCTTTAATCCTTATCCTTATGCTACCTTGGAGGTAGAAATATCATTTACTGTTCAAGGTAATAGAAGTATTAAAACGTAGTATAAAAGGAGATTAGTTCAGTCGTTAATCAACCATATCAAGTACATACACTAGCCCTCTATCTCGCAACTCCGTTCTCCACCTGCACCTCAACAACATCCTCAGACTCCAGCATCAGAGGCGGAATCATCGTCTTGAACAACCGCTGCGGCACACGCTCTTCGCCCTCTGCCTCAAAATCCTCGCATCTCCCGACACACCACCACATGCCCCTCGGTTCCATCCGAAGACCATACGCACCGTCAGGCAAACCAGACAGAAGCTTGCTAACGTCGACGTGCCTGATAAGCGGCTCGCCCGGCTCAAGCGTCACAAGCACCTCGAGCTTCGGCCGCGGATCGTGCTTCTGATATAAACCACAGACGCCTGGCTTATTTGTCTCTCGCACGATGCTGTTGGTATTGGTATCGACGACCTGGATGGTCGCACCGGGTGCTGATGTTTTCTGATCAATGATGCGAGGGCGAGGATCTTCGGCCGGATACTCTTCCTCTGGCTGCATGGGGCCCCAGGGGATGAGGAAGCGCTGACGGCCGCGGGTCTGGACACTGATGGCTTCGGTGCCGGTGTTCAGGACTGAAATCTCGACAAGTGTATCCTCGACTCTGTGTCGTTGCATTCGTGTCTGGATCTTTGACGGCCATGGTAGAGACGGCACCACACTGAATGTTGCCCGGCCATCTGCTCTGCTGCTGACCAGCTTTGGTTTGTCATCTGGCATTCTCTGGTCCTCCCCATCGACAAAGGTTCCGTCGCCCAAGTCGTCCCCGGCGTTGTTGCGGATGGTGTACTTCTTTCCTTGCTCGAACAACGACGCAAGCTCACTCTTGGGATCCACGTGGTACTGATACACCGACAGGGCATTCTTCCAATTTTCCGTCCTGCCCACTGGCGACGGGAGGGTCAGGTAGGATTCATCATTGCTGTCCGGTCGACTCAGTTGGCCAACGTCAACTTGTCTGTCGCGTTTGCTCTCCGCATCATGCACACGCAGCGTGAGCAGCTTGTTCGAGAGCGCATAGGGAACATCCAAGATGGAATTCGATGTGCTCAGACGCAGGGACCGGGGGTCTGTGTCTTCTGATGAGCGGCGGCAGAGGCCAAATACGATGCTGAAGGGTAGGTTGCCCGAGGTGTCAAAGACTTGGTATCGACTGCTGATGATAGTTTGAATCTTTAATTCGTGCATGATTCTGGGCGAGATGAAATTGAGATGGAGGAGACGAGGTCAAGCTGAGGCTGGATTGTAGGTAGTTGGCAGTCTCGACTGTGAGTCATCAGGTGGCAATGGAACAGGCTTCCGTTGTTTCAGTCCTTCATAACGTCATGGCACATCCTGAAACCAACACGGCTGACTGCAGCATGATGACTTCATCAAATCGCAGTTGAAATGCCAGTTCGGGTGAGTTAAAATAGATTAGATCAGCCGCAGCCTGTCAGCGCGGCTTGAGGTGATCCTTCTGCTCATCCTTCTGCCACTCTTTGAACGTCATTCAGGAGCAGCAAGGCTAACTGGCTTGATAGAACTGAGCTGTACCCCGCAGTAAGCCGCCTTTTCTGGCGCAGCAAATCGCTGATCTTGGCTGCATCGGCGATCGTTGGTGGGCTGCTCGCAAAGGATTACGGACGTCAGCAGCCTTACCCGCTGCTTACAACTTGCACCTTAATGGGCACGAGGCCACCAACACGTAAAGACTGGTGATGGTTGGCCAGTGCCTTTGTTGGTGCTCGTAGATCCTCAGCCACTGCCAAGTCCCAACGTCAACCTTGCCATGAAATATCCGTCCGAGACATCTCCAGTTGGATTCGGTCCGCAGTAGCATGTACATGACGAGGCTGTAAAGGCTTCGCCGCCTTCTCCTGGATGAGACCCCGGGTAGTCCAAGAGTGCCCGCTGGTCATAGTAAGCGGGCGACGGGGTCGGAACAGTTGAAACAGTTGAAGAGCGGCCTCTCGTATCCATGTACTCTATAGACCTTGTATAAAGCATGAGAATGCCCCTTTTCAGAGCGACAGCATCAGCAACCATACCAAAATCCACAACATGTCTCTGTCAAAGGCCCTACTCGTTGCTTTCATCGCTGCTGCGACCGCCAAACCACTCTCTCCCTCCAAAGTCGCCCGTCAAGCAGCTGCAGAGCCATCTTCATTCCCCCTCGGCGACGAGTGCGGCAACGAGTGGAAGTACCTCAACTTTGACCCCGACAACGACGCCGACAAGGACCACCTCCAGAAGCTCCACGATGTCATCTGCACGGGGGAGCTCCGCGCCATCTCCGCCTGGGGGGCATTTGCCGCCAAAGACAGCAAGGACAAGATCAACGTGGCCTACGACGTCTTCTTTGATACGCAAGACGACACCAACTCGATGGTCGAGGACGTGTTGAAGAAGATTTCGGGGGAGAGCAGCAGCGAGGGCATGATTGGGGAGATTGTCAAGACAATGGTCATTGACAACGCGGGTAAGTACCAGATCAGATAGTGAATGTCCAGTGTACTCATGTGGTCAGATTTCGGCGAAAGCAGCGGAAATAGCTGTGATGAAGAAGGAACCCTGGCATACACTGCAACGGACGAAGACGGTGACCAGCGAGAAAAGATTCACTTCTGCGACATTGCCTATGACCGTCCGGCGTCCGGCCCAGCCATCGACTGCGGCTCTCTCGACTCGTACCCCAGCACAAAGATGGACACGTTCTCGCGCGTCGTCCTGCACGAGACACTGCACTACAGCTCGGTAGGGCCAGAGTCTGCGCTGGGCGAGCAGATTGTCGATCAGCAGAACAACGATGGCGTGGTCGCCTACGACCCCGAGAGGGCCCACGGCCTCAACGATCCGGACCAGGATAACCAGCCTGGCAAGGCAGAGTCAAATGCCGACAACTACGCGTGGATGTCGCTCGATTCCTGGATCAGCTACCTCTGTACGCCTCAGGATGAGCAGGAGGCCTGGGATAGCTATTTCCCGGATGATCCTCCGGACTATGAGTAGTTACCGAGATAGTATCGCGAGATAGTATGAGCTATTAATATACATGCCGTCCGTCCTCTGGCCCCCCTGACTGGGCAACTTGCAATGGTCAGTAGAAACCTCGCCAACGCCTACATGTTGAGAATGCAGGAGGACCCCGGATGCGAGAGAATACATAGACAAGGCAATTGAGTTTGGCTGATATCCAATGACATATTTCGCCGATAGCCACGCCAACCCAGCCCTTGCTATCCCGGCAAATACCGGTAGGTTAGCCCCCGATATCCTTCAGGTATACCCAGGAGTCGCCACAATACCACTGTAGTGGGGGGTGGCATATCTACCGTCTTTGGAAGGGTATAAAAGGCATCATCCTGTTCCCCGCATCTCGGAATAGGGGTTCGCAACCTTGGACCCTTCACCCACCAACAACGCGCTCCGCCCGCGAATCGACAGGTTCGATTTTCTTGACAGCAGATTCCGTGCCTAACCTAGAGAGCAGCTTTCCTCTCTCTGCCTTGCCAGCCGCCGTGTCGCGAGACCTGACGCCCTAATCCGATACTTTCCCGCCGTGGCAGATCCCTTTGCATCATGGACAGGCTGCCGCCGGAGATAGTGTCCAAAATCGTGGGCCTTGTTTACGAGCCATGATCATACAGATCTTTGAAGAGCGAGACAGCCGGCGCACATGGCTCGCCCGGTACGCAAGTGTCTCACGCCAGTGGCGGGACGCGGTCGAGGCCAAGCTCTGGCGAACCATGGTATTGGATCCTGCACGCCTCGCCTTTGCCGAGGCCAACAACTATTTCACGCCAGCCCGTCTCGCTAGCATCCGCTGCATCGTCTTCACATTCGTGTTCCCCGCCCATCGTGCGGTCGTGCCGCGGACCCTGCCTCGAGGTGCCGACCCCGACGATTACGATGACCAGCTCTTCTTCAAGATGCTCGGCAAGTTCTTTGGTCTTATCAGCAGGATCCCTCCCGGTGAGAAGCCATCGGTGGAGCTCAGGCTCTAGGTTGAAGAACCGGCAAGATACCACGGCGTCAACCCTTTCCATCCCGATTCTCATAACAAGACGGAAAAGTTCGACGTTGACCGCGGCCGTGTCAGGATCACGCAGCTGGAGCTGCCCCCCGACCGGGACACGCGTCTCCCAGAGCTGCCCCAGGTGGAATCCTTCTCTGCATACAGGCATTCGCGAAGCCTCGCCTTTTCCCCATCCTCGATCAACCTCGTCTCCACAAAGATGACACGGCTGAGGAGGGTGGAATGGGAACTGAGCGACGACGAAAAGAAGATTGCGGCCACGAGAATAGACCAGAGAACGAGTAAGTTCCCAAGGGAAACAAAGAGGAGAGCCATGGTCACTCACAGGTTTTAGGATTTGCCCAGACACTGGACAGACTGCCGAGATCGGTCACGAGCTTCAGCCTTCGCTACTGCCGCAGGCCACCGCGCGACCAGGCGTACGATCCTCCCAGCATCGTGCCCCCCGGAGAAGCGGGCGACCTACTCAGCCGGGCGCTGTACCGCTTCTCCAAGCGGGACGGCCTTCGCGACATGGAGGTGGTGGCCAGCGTCGACAGCACGATCCTCTGGCCTCGGGAGCCGGACGACAACCTGGACTGCCCGACGCTCAGGCGATTCCACGTCCGTCTCCGCGACACTCTCCCCACGGGCAGGTGGCTCTACGACCGAGGCACCGACATAATATTCGACCCCGTCGACGAAGAGGGGCAATATCAGTTTTACGCGCCCCCGGGCGAGAAATACCCTCGGACATACCCTCTGATCTACAAGGAGGCCGCCCTGGATGACTTTTGCGTGGCTGCCGCCCGACGAGCAAGCCACATGCCTCATCTGGACGAGTTCCTCATCTCTGATGATCGTACCGAGCTGTCCATGTCCATCGTCTTTGCCCCGGGGAAGCCGCACCTCTTGGAGTTTGGCGCCCGTCCAGATCCGCTGGAGCTGAGCGACGAGGTCCTGGGTGCGTGGCGAGACACGGCGAGGGTGCATGGGCGAGAGTGGGATGTGGATATCTCGGATGGGTTGTCCAACATGGACGAGGAGGCACGCAGACAAATGCAATGGGACCAAGACTGCAGTGACTACTACAACGACGGATACTATTAGGGAATTCGTACATACCACTAAGCGGAGAATAAGAGGGACATGAGAATGAATGCTGTCATCTTTTACCTTGATCCTAGTACTGTCTGCTGCCGATGTATGTGATATACACAATGGATCACCGATCAACGTCAGATCCCTCGGCCTTTTCACATTTTCCGATTACCGAACGTCCTGCCGCGCGCGATTTACTAATCATCGTGACAAAGCCGTCATATTGCGCGAGTTGATAAGCAGCAGAGCTACATGTGATTTGTCATCCGCTTTCACATATATACTATAAGTTAGTGATCACTTGTTTCTGAGACTGTCCAAGTCAACTGCAACTACTCAACTCACCATGTCCTCAAACAAGATCGTTCTCGTCCTCGGAGCAGGCAAAAACATCGGTCACGGCGTCGCCCAGAAATTCCGATCTGCCGGATACCGCGTCGCCCTCGTATCCCGCAGCGTCCAGGACCGAGGGACAACCCCCGAGGGAGACACCACCCTCCGCGCGGACCTGAGCATTCCATCGTCTGTGCCTTCCGTCTTTGCGGCCGTCAAGGAGATCCTCGGGAGTCCTCCCAGCGTTGTCGTCTACAACGCCGCTGCTCTGACGCCGCCGACGGATCCCCAGAATCCGTTCACCATCCCTGTCGACGCCCTCGAGCGGGATCTTGCCCTCCTCAACACGAGCGCCTACGTCGCTGCCAGGGAGGCCATCGCAGGGTTCGAAGCAGCGGGGGATCTGCCCAAGGCGTTCATCTACACGGGGAATAAACTCGCCGGCAAGACGAGTCCTCTGCCGTTCCTGGTGGGGCTGGGCACGGGCAAGAGTGCGGCGAGTTACTGGATTGGGTCGGCATCTGCGTTTTACAAGGACAAGGGATACAAGTGAGTTCCTCCTTTGGACACTGTTGATGTGTTGCTGATTTGTAGATTCTGGTTCGCTGATGAACGTGATGACGAGGGCCGTGGAGTGCCGCTGGATAAGCTCTCGGGTCATGAAGCGGGTGAATTCTACTGGAAGCTTGCAGAGGACAAGTTGGATATCCCATGGTTTGCCTCGTATGTTGTTGGAAAGGGTTATGTGTACTTTCCCGACTCTAGCAGAACATAGGCTCAGCAGAAGGGTATAAGAGAGCCTCCTTAACCTCTTCTATTTCCTATTCTATAACTTAGCCTTATTGTTATAAATATAAGAACTAAGCGCCTACCGCCCGAGATCCCACTACAAATCCCCGGCATGCGGCTCTTCAGATCCCTCACCCTGCTGGACGACGTCCATCCCAGGCGTAAAGTTCGACCCGTCACTTGGGCGTATTCCCAGTACCAATACCCCAGAAGTAGGCAGCCCATGCGCCGAGGATCAGAACCACGACGGCAACAAAGTTGACCAACCCCAGCCTGCGATTCCTCCCCGCATTCCCGTCCGTCTCAAACCCGTCCTTGATAGCGTTGATGACATGTCCGTTGAGCACCCTCTTCCTGCGGCTCCACTGCAAGAAGCCAATAAAATCCGTCACGCACCCGAGGACGACCATCCCCGCCGCGACAAGCACAGAGCCAGCCGCAAGGGTGACGTACAAGACGACGACATTATCATAACTGTCGTGGTCGCGGTCCTGGATGACACCCGCGACGAGGCCGACGATGATGGTCATGCTGTTGTTGATGGCGATCTTGATGGCGTACCCCGACCCAAAGACCTCCTGGTGCCACATGCTGGTGCGTATGCCATCGATGATGACGGTCGGGCCGAGGGACGACGCAACGGCGTAGACGCCGAAGCTGGCTGCCGTCCCGGACACGGTTGGGCCCCAAGCCGCGAGGCACATGGACAGCAGCATGCCCAGGCCGCACACGAGCATGACGGTGAGCCTCTGGCCGAGAACGTCGATGAAGACGCCCACCAGCGGCACGAAGAAGAAGCCAAGGTACTGCGACATGGCAGAGTACCAGCCCGCCTTGACGGCCGAGATGTTGAACCGCTGCTCGGCCAGCTCGGTGCCGTTGGACGAGAATACGCTCGCCGTGGAAGTCTGGAACAGCGAGAACAGGCAGATCATCCAGAACGACCAGGGGAGACGCAGCATCTTTGCCACTTCGAACCTGGAGTTCTTCTCCGTCAGCTCCTCCCCCGTTGCGGGATCCCTCGTCCCGGCGTAGCGCCTCTCGCACCAGCGCGAGAACCACCAGAAGAATAGCGTCGCCGCGTTGGTGAACAGGTTCATCAGCACGGCCATCCAGTACGCCCAGCTAAAGTCGCCGAGGTTGACAGCCATGACATTGGCGGTGGCTTTGCCGACAAAGGACCCGATCTTGCCGACGCCCAGCTCCAGCGCGAGCGTGGACGCGAACCCCGACGAGGGGGGGAACCACGACGAGAAGATCTTGTACTGGGCGACCTGGGTGGCGACGTCCCCGAGGGCCTGGACGACCACGCCGGCGATCATGAACCTGTAGCTGCGGACTGTCGTCGCGGCGGCGACGAGCACGGCGCCTGCGCTGAAGATGGCGTTGCCCCAGAGCATGGTGCCTGGGAGGTTAGTCAGGAGTTTTACTACGGATGGTGGACTTGCTGGCGCCTCCGTAGCGGTCCGTCAGGATGCCGCTCAGGAGGATGAGGGCGGTCTTGATAAAGTTTTCGCTCGTGTCGAGCACAGCGTACTGCGTATTGTCAATGTCGAGTTCCTAGCACTGTTAGACAAGGACGAGTGAAGGACAGATGGTCAGCTTGCCTTTTTGAGGGTGCTCTTCAGAGCTCCCGTCACGCCGCTGCTCCAGTGTCCTCCAAAGCCAATCATGCTGACCACCACGACCGACAGGATCTTCATCTTTAAAGGAACCGGCTGCTTGCCGTCGTGCTGCGGACTGGCAGTATCGGCATTGGCCGGGCCATGCTCGGGGTACTTTGGCTTTGAGGCGTCCATTGGAGCTGAGGGTTGGTGGATGTTGGAGCAGATTATAATTTTTATCAGATCGAGGGTTGTGCGCTCGCTTTATCAGATTGAATCCTAGTGGGCCTCCGGACGAACTGGTGCTAGGAAGCGAGGCCATGGCCCACTTGACCTCGTGTTGAGCATCCTGGTCCCTGGAGGATCGTGGGACGAGAGGGCTGTCGTGTTGGTGGTCGGAGGAGCCAATCTCCAAGGCACTGCACATGACATCGACCTATGGATCATCACTCGACCTTCTCGTAGAGATCAGATAGGACCAGGTTCCGGGTGGGACAGTCACAAAAC